>JAOQMS010024079.1:0-15435 GCA_027563885.1 Erythroxylum longipes | reverse complement strand
TTAAGGTGGGTTACAGTTTTATAATGAAGAAATAAGCCAAAGATATTTGTTTTCAATAACTACGATTTCTGCATATATGTGCTGCATGTTGATCTGTTCTGTTATGGCACAAACTATTAATTGTTGCTGCATGTTTTCAAACAAAAATGTTTTTTCAAAGTTGAATACCTTATGAGACCGAGTTTCTGCATGTTTGTAAATAAGACTGATTTCTGTAAAAAGTTGCATATTTCTGAAAACAAGTTTCAGATTTGTAAAGCAAGAACATCAAGAACTGCCATTTTGGGTAATCAGTTTTTGAGAACATGAATATTCTGTGTTATGTGGGCTTTTGGTGGTCTGTTCTGTCAGTCAAGTGCACTTGTCTAAAGGCTTCTCCCGCCTGTTCGCTAGTGACATGGAGCTCCTTCAAGGACCCCTCTGTTCCTTATGTCATGTTTGGGAAAACTCTATTGCTTAAACGACTCCCTCTTGCATTTGCTTTCAATTATGATGAATTTTTGGAGGTGCCAATCTGGTTGCAATTTCCAAAAGTTCCACTGGAACTTTGGAATGACAGAGGCTTGTCTAAGTTGGCTTCTAGGGTAAGGACACCCATCTGTACTGATGGTATCACAAAACGGGGTACTTGGCTTGGCTTTGCTAGAATGCTAGTGGAAATAAATGTTGCAAAACCTCCTATTACTAACTTTTCAATTAAGATGCTAGGAGGATCTCGGTATTTCTAGTTGGTAACCTATGAAACATATCCTGGATATTGTTATGCATGTAAGAGGTTTGGACATAACCCATTTGAATTCAAAGTGGTTGCTCCAAGTGGGAAGCTGCCTATTAAGGAGACTGGTCATGATGGGGGTGTGAGGACTTCTCAATCAAGGGTCGAGGCTCCTAAGAAAGAGATTGACAAAATAACCACTAATACAAAGGTGGCTACTGCAAATTTAACAGCTGCTCATACTGAACAGAGTTTGTAGCAGACCCTTGAGGGGGGTAGGATTGTGGAAATTACAAAGCATTCAGTTGATCAAGCTCAGGATGATACTATGTCCCATCCTCCCATGGATGGACTTTCCTCAGGTCAGCAGGGACCTAAAAGCAATATTAACCACAATGCAGAGAAACTTCCAAAAGCTTTCACAAAAGAGAGTAGGAAGATGGGTACAGTACCAAGCAATAGTAATATGAATAAGGGGAAGGAGATAAGCACTATGGACCCTACAGATCAGACAGGATAAGTAGTCCCTACAAAAGGGGTGAAGGTTGTTGGTAAGAGTTCTGGGCCGAAAAAGGATCAGGACCAAGGAGCAGAATCTAGGAACCCTTCTACTTCCACAGTGCATACAAGTGCAGATGGGGAAGCAGTAGAAAACCAGACTCGAAGAGAGGGTAAAAAACTTAGGGAACTAGACTTGTAGTAAGTCCAGAACCCTAAACCACTAAACAAGGGCAAGTCTGTGGCTGTGTCCTCTAGAATTTCAAAAGAAGGAATTCCCTAGGGTAGAAGCCATAACACAGATGATAAAGGTGTTAGAGGACATTCTATCAAACAAGGAGCTGCTGGGAAGGAAAACAGAATTCATAATAAGGGGGCACCTCTACTTCTAGGGGATAAGGAGAAAAGCCTACAAAACAAGGTGTTGATACGGATAATACTAAGAGCTCAGGGGGCGAGGACGTCCCCTCCTCTACATCATGAAGTTGTTTTGCTGGAATGTCCGAGGGTTAAACAAGCCCTCGAGATAGAATAACGTAGCAGGGTTCTAAATTTGCAGGATTACTGGAAACTAAATTATCAGTAGACAGGCTACACCTCCTGATGACTAATAAATTTACAGGCTGGCAATTCAGTCATAATTTCAGCTCCATAGTAGGTGGTAGAATGTGTATAATCTGGGATCCAGTTTTTTATAACTGTCAGGTAGTAGCAATGGGTGAACAGTACATCCATTGTCAAGTTTAATGCTGTACTACTCAACTCAAATTTACAGTGTTTGTTGTGTATGGACTGTACAGTGTCAGCAAACGACGGGAGTTATGGCAGAGTTTGGAGTATTTGGGTACAGACGTAGATTCATTGTGGCTTCTTATAGGCGATTTTAACTGTGTTAGCTCAGCTAGTGAACGACTGGGCTGTCAACCCCCTTCTGCTTATCTTTTGAATGACTTCTTGATTTTCATATGAACCTAGGCTTAGAAGATGCTCCTTATTATGGGGAATATTTTACTTGGCGTAAGAAGAAACTTTGGGCCAAACTCGACCATGTCCTCATTAATCAAGCTTGGGGAGTCACCGGTCATATTTGTTCAGCCAAATTCCTGTACATGCGGGTGGATTCGGATCATTGCCCCTTGGTGGTTGATTTTACTAATTTCACTCCAGGGGGAAAAAAGTCTTTTAATTTCTTCAATATGTGGTTGAATCATCCTTCCTATCAGGACATTCTAGCAAGAGGATGGGAAATACAAGTACTCAGAACAGCCCAACACACACTTTGCACTAAACTAAAAACTCTGAAGGCCACTTAAGGAGCTGAATTGTGTTGCTTATGGGAATATATCACAAAAGGTCAGTGAAACTTCAGCTAACTTTCAGTTAGCTTACAAAACATTGCTTACTAAGCCTCATGATATTGAGTTAAGTCAAGAGGTAACAATGAAGAGGAAAAGGGCTGACTTCCTTATGGATACAGAGAGAGCATTTTACCAGCAAAAGGCCAAATGCACCCACCTACTAGAAGCAGACAAGAACACTAAGTATTTTCATGGGCTTGTGCGTAAGAGAAGAATGCAGAATCATATTCCATACATACTGAAATCCGATGGTGGAAAAACAGAGTCTTATGAGGAGGTTGCCAATTGTTTGATGCATTATTATCAAGAGTTGCTTGGTACTACACCTACGGTGAGAAAGCTGGACCCAAATGTAATTACACAGGGACAGCTGCTAGATGCCGATATGTAGGCTCAATTGATGGGCCCCATTCTAGAAGATGAAATAAAAAGAGCTTTGCATGATATTAGTTCAGAAAAGTCCCCAGGGCTTCACAGTTACACATCTGCCTTCTTTAAGCATTCATGGCCTATAGTGGGACGAGAGGTCACTAGGGTAGTGCAGGAGTTCTTCTCCTCGGGATGTTTGCTGAAACAGATTAATCACACCATATTGACCCTGATTCTGAAAAAGCAATCAGACCTAGGAGTAGAAGATTTCAGACCTATTGCTTGTTTAAATGTGTTATATAAGATAATCACCAAAATTCTAGCAGCCCGCAAGAGTTTAGTGGTGAGTAAAATAGTGGACCTAGCCCAGGCAACTTTTATCCCTGAGCGCTCTATGATTGATACTGTTTACTTAGCCCAAAAATTGGTGAGGGGTTACACCAGGAAACGCATCTCTCCTCGATGTATGTTGAAAATTGACCTAACGAAAGCTTATGATACCATATCCTAGACCTTCCTTAGAGATATGTTGGAAGGGCTACAATTCCCTCCGATGTTCATTCGCATGGCCTGTATCACTTCAGCCACTTATTCGATTGCTCTTAATGGAACCCGCCATGGCATGTTCAAAGGTAAAAGAGGCTTGAGACAGGGTGACCCAATGTCCCTAGTGCTTTTCCTCTTATGTTTGGAGTATTTCTCCCGGCTCTTAAAAGTGCGGACTGCTGGAAATGCTTTTAATTACCATCTGAGATGTCATCAACTAGGCATCACACATTTTGCTTTCGCTGATGATTTGATGCTATTTTCCCGAGGGGATTATATGTTTATTCAAATACTTTTGATGGCCTTGGATGAATTGAATGATAGTGCGGGCCTTTGGGTGAACCCTACTAAGTCCAGCATTTACCTAGCTGGCGTATTTGGAAGGGAGAAAGATGACATCCTCCAAATGGTTGACTACACATTGGGTGACTTCCCAGTCTGATATCTTGGGGTCCCCTTAGCCCCTATGAAAATTTTAGTTGTATAGTACTCGGGTTTGCTGGATACGTTAGAATCATACATTAATGCATGGAATAGGAAAACTTTGTCATATGCAGGATGCTTGGAATTAATACACTCAGTCATACAGGGAGTCTTATCATTTTGGCTTCAATCATTCCTAATACCGGCCACTATTGCTGATCAAATAACTTCAATTTGTCGAATATTCCTATGGGGTGGTCAACATTACCGGGTGGTATGGGACACACTTTGTGCTCCAAAGAAGGAGGGTGGCTTAGATATGAAAAATATCAAGACCTGGAACTTGGAACTGTTGTGTAAGGTGTTGTGGAATATTCATGCAAAGGAAGATTCTCTATGGGTACGATGGGTACATGTAGTTTACCTACAAGGGAGGTCAGTGTGGGAATGGCAGCCTCATGTACGCGATTCAGCCCTCATGAAGAGACTAGCACAGATACGGGACACACAAGTCCTTCATATAGAAGGCCAGATGGGTATAGAATAGGGGATACAGACTTTGTGCACTAATGGTACGCTATTAGCCTAAAAAGTATATGAACAAATTTGGGTTAAGCACCCTACTAAACCATGGATGAACTTTATTTGGAAGTTGTACATCCCTCCAAAATTTTCTTTCATAGCATGGATGAGTTGCTGGGATAGTTTACTTACAGAAGATCACTTGCAATTTTTGGAACTGGATCATACTTGCTGCTTCTGCAAAGCTGAAACAAAACAATCAATCATTTATTTTTTCAGTGTTCCATTACAGGCACAATATGGAGCAATATTCGATCTTGGATGGGTATGATTCAAACCATGCCCTCCCTCTCCGGTGCGATCAAATGGATCCGAAAGGAATACCTAGGAGCAAGACTAAGGAGTAAAGCCACTATATTAGCCCTACTTTGTACTCTTTATACAATTTGGAAGACTAGGAATGCGGCTTCCTTTGATTCTTCTGGCTGTGTAATAGCTGATGTCGTCCACAGAATCAAGCTTCTGTGTATAAAATCTTATATAGGTTTTACCCAGAGGAAGTGATATCCTTTTGATTGTGTACTGTTACTATCAGGTTGTACTGCTAGCATGATCTTATAGATTGGCCTCTAGCTACTAGTTAGGGTCCAAGAACCTTATGCTTTCGTCCATGTATATGCTTACACTGGTTTTTGGTGGAATAACTATTGGAACTTTATTGTCAGATTGATAAGAGTGATGCAGCTACTATAATAATTTGTGGAGTTTAGTTTAAGTTCTTTGTGTAAGCCTGATGTACCAGGGGTAATATTACTGTAGTGGGGGTCAAACCTCACTGGAGATTGTTCCCCTATATAGAGTTGTGTAGATACAGCTTGTCTACGGTACACAGCAGCTGGAGGTGGGGTAGCTGGATTTTAAGTATTGTAGGGCATTGCTGCTATTCTGGAGAGGACAAAATTAGAGTAATTCCGACCACATGCTGTTTCCCCCAGCTTACCCCCTTGGTGTTTTGATAGGTCTACATTATGTTGGAGGATGGTTGGAGCATATGCACGTATTAGTTGATGGGAAGATTGTGTTTAGGCGATTGCACAATTGCTGGAAGCTGAGTATTATTGAGCTGTGTAGTTGTAGAGAAGGGTTGTAGGCTGGTGTGTGGGGACTGGCAGAAGGGCAATTTGGGGTTCAGGTACTGTATTTTATGATGGAGAGGCCATGTAAAGCCACTCTAGACCACCTGCTGTGTCACTGTGTTGCTCCTAGTACCTTAGGGATGCAGTGTGGCTACACATGTTACTATTTCATTGGCAGGAGGATCTATATTTCACATTAGAGGGAGAGACAATACCCAGAAGGCTGCCTAGATGTTGCAGGAGTGAGGTTTTATGGTTAGGAGGGATTAAGTACATGTCTAGGTCACTATCTTGATGTTTTCACTGTTGAATATCTAGACTTTGGCTGTTGTGTTTTGCTTGTGGTATACTTTGATGATGATGACTTATTGAGGACCATGTATATAGTTGTGACTGGAGAGCTAGCTTATAGAATGTACCACTCTGGATGGAGGAGGCAGAAGTTGGTGTTCTGCCACTGCCCAAGGAGTTATTTAGGAGGAGACAGGGCCAATCCTAACCTTTTTTTGTCATTTCTGTATTTTTTGTGCAGGTCGATGGGGGGTACTGTTCATGTGACCGAAAACACTGTTCACGCCGGACGGAAACACTGTTCATGCTGGATGGAAACACTGTTCATGACTAGACTGCAACACTGTTCAGGAGGCCACGTACTGTTCAGGCTGGAGGTGCACTCCACCACAAGAGTGCAGTTGTTGGAAATATTGCTGATGCCGAAATGCCCAGCCGGAATTACTGTTCACTGCCGGAAGTACTGTTCACTTCCGACAGTACTTACCTTTGCAGGTCCTATTGCACACTATTGAATCACTGGAGTACTGGAAAGTATTGCTGATATTCAACTGGAGCACTGTCCACTGAAGAAAGTACTATTCACTGCCAGAAACACTGTTCACTGGCGGGAGTACTGTTCATCCGAAGCAGTTTTTTTCAGGGTGTGAGGGAAATTACTGCCTAGCCTCACTTGGGTTGTTTGATAAGTATGGGACAATTGTCACACTAACCTCCTTTGAGATGCATTGGGATACTTTGTTGATCTAATGCGGATGTATAGGGATTTAGGGTATGATTGCTCTTATTTATGGGACACATTAGCTATGTGGGGAATACTTATCAGGGCCCAGGCTTGATATATAATACCCCTTTTGACTTTTGTACTACTGATTGTAATCTGTAGGAAGTGGTACTTGTACATTGAGGGTCAGGGTATGCCCCATAGGACCGTGTAAATTCACAATTTTGGTATAATACATTTACATTTTACCAAAAAAAAGAAAGAGCTATTAGTCTGTCAATCCTTACTATGTCCGGACCTGGTAAGTTTCCCCGTGTCGAGTCAAATTAAGCCGCAGGCTCCACTCCTGGTGGTGCCCTTCTATCAATTCCTTGAAGTTTTAGCCTTGCGACCATACTGCCCCCAGAACCCAAAGACTTTGATTTCCCATAAGGTGCTGGCGGAGTCCTAAAAGCAATGTCTGCCAATCCCTAGTCAACATCGTTTATGGTTGAGACTAGGACGGTATCTGATCGTCTTCGAGCCCCCAACTTTTGTTCTTGATTAATGAAAACATCCTTGGGAAATGCTTTCGCAGTTGTTCGTCTTTCATAAATCTAAGAATTTCACCTCTAACTATGAAATACGAATGCCCTCTACTATCCTTGTTAATCATTACTCTGATCCCGAAGGCCAACACAATAGGACCGAAATCCTATGATGTTATCCCATGCTAATGTATACAAAGCGTAGGCTTGCTTTGAGCACTCTAATTTCTTCAAAGTAATAGCACCAGAGGCACGACCCAGCCAATTAAGGCCAGGAGAGCATCGCCAGTAGAAGGGACGAGCCGGCCGATGCACACCTCGCAGTGGACCGGCCAACCCAACTTAAGGTCCAACTACGAGCTTTTTAACTGCAATAACTTAAATATACGCTATTGGAGTTGGAATTACCGCGGCCGCTGGCACCAGACTTGCCCTTCAATGGATCCTCGTTAAGGGATTTAGATTGTACTCATTCCAATTACCAGACTCATGGAGCCTAGTATTGTTATTTATTGTCACTACCTCCCCGTGTCAGGATTGGGTAATTTGTGCGCCTACTGCCTTCCTTGGATGTGGTGGCCATTTCTCAGGCTCCCTCTCCGGAATCGAACCCTAATTCTTCGTTACCCGTCACAACCATGGTAGGTGATACAAAGGTCACCTTGGGGACTTGAACTTTCAACAAATTCTATCGCCAACACCCTTTGTACGGCAGTCTCACTTAGTCCGCTTAAGCAAGACTCAGCCCTCAACAACTCTCGAAGTGTTTCACTCGCACACTCGAAGAAACAATGCTTAAGAAAGCAATAAGAAAAGATAGGCAACAAAGGAACAACAGAGATACAACTAAACTAACCTTTATATTACTTTCCCTTAAAAGAATACAAGGAATGCTCTCTCTCTGAATGTGTTCAGAGCAAAGCTAGAATGAGCTATATATATAGGCATCTTGGCTTGGAGGCCAAGTTACATTCAGAATCCCACTCAAACTGAACTACCTAAGATCGTGCTAGGATCACGTCTATCTCTATTAGATTACATCACATGGACGAATTAGGGTTCTTCTTGATCGGGTGGATGTTCCAATTGATGGGGTGATTGGGAATAGAATACCTCGGAATCCCTAGTGTCGCGATATCAACTAGGGTTTGATGGTGATAAACATCTGACTTAGGGTTTCTGCGATTCTTGCTTTCTGATTAAGATTTGTCTGATTACAGGTCTCTTGTGATTTTGGGACGACATTTGGGACAAAAAACAACAGATATCAAGGGCCGAGTACATAGGTTACTGGCGGTGGGTTGTACCATTCTCGACACCAGGCTTATCGTCGAAGACTCTAAGTCGTATGGCTTCACCCACCCTTCGCCCCGATTGGTGCTGGTTACAGCTTCAAACTCCTAGAATTGCTTGTAGTTCGGATTTGCAATTTCTTTTTCCTAGTTGGTTTTGAATTTTCTGCTGGTGGTGAGTCTGTACGAAGGGGAACATCTGTTCCACTGAAGGTACAGCTTTGTTCCAATTGTAGACTGATAAAGGAGGCTCGAAAAGTGTGGGTGTTGGTTGGTTTTCTTTCTTTGCAAGTCAACCTTGTCTGTATTACGACTATTGCCTAGTGGGGACTTGGAAGTAGTCTGTGCTGTTTACGTTGTCACATTGTGTCATGGGGAAAAAGAAGAAGACCCCGCACAAGGGGCGAGACATTACCAAGGAATGTGTAATGGAGCAACAGAGAGAGGAATTGACAGAGTTTATCACTGATGATGAAAATGATAAATTGGATAAGGCACAGGGGGACACTAAGGCACCTGTTAAGGGTCCAAGTAAGGGGACGGTAGATAGGAAGTCCTAAATTGAATCTGGGAAATCTGTAGTCCACAGTGCAACATCTACGTCGGATGATGAGTCTTCTGCATCTGAAGAAGAGACAAGTGAGTCTGAAGGGGGGGGGCAGTACTTGGACCAATGAGGAATTAGATGATAGTGCCCAGAAATCACCTGCTACTACTTCAGTAGCCATCACAGGCAGAGCAGCCAAACCTGTAGGTGCTATTGGATCAGCTAAAACTACTAAGCCCTCCTTTGTTAGTCTGTTTAGTAATAACAGAGATCTGAAAAAAGGAATGCAGTTAAGGTTGTATAAGGTGACGGAGGAAGTAGAGATGGAGCTAGAAGATACGATCAGAGTTGAAAATAAATGGGGCTATTGCTTAGTTGGATGTTTTACTAGTCGGTTCTCGGGAATAAAAGCCTTGGAGGGTCTGGTTAATAAATTGGGAGTGAAATGCAAAATCTTACCTCACAACAGAGGGTGGATTATAATTCAGTTTAATACCGAAGAGGACAACACAGGTGTTCTGGCTGGAGGGCATTATGTCATGTTTGGGAAAACTCTATTGCTTAAATGACTCCCTCCTGCATTTCCTTTCAATTATGATGAATTTTTGGAGGTGCCAATCTGGTTGCAATTTCCAAATGTTCCACTGGAACTTTGGAATGACAGAGGCTTGTCTAAGCTTGCTTCTAGGGTAGGGACACCCATCTGTACTGATGTTATCACAAAAAGGGGTACTCAGCTTGGCTTTGCTAGAATGCTAGTGGAAATAAATGTTGCAAAACCTCCTATTACTAACTTTTCTGTTAAGATGACAGGAGGATCTTGGTATTTCCAGTCGGTAACCTATGAAACATATCCTGGATATTGTAATGCATATAAAAGGTTTGGACACCATTTGAATGCAAAGTGGTTGGTCCAAGTGGGAAGCTGCCTACTAAGGCGACTGGTCATGATGGGGGTGTGGGGACTTCTCAACTGGGGGTCGAGGCTCCTAAGAAACAGATTGACAAAATGACCACTAATACAAAGGTGGCTACTGCAAATTTAACAGCTGCTTATACTGAACAGCGTTTGCAGCAGACCCTTGAGGGGGGCAGGATTATGGAAATTACAAAGCGTTCATTTGATCAAGCTCAGGATGATACTATGTCCCATCCTCCCATGGATAGACTTTCCTCAAGTCAACAGGGACCTAAAAGCAATATCAACCACAATGCAGAGAAGCTTCCCAAAGTTTCCACAAAAGAGAGTAGGAAGATGGGTACAGTACCAAGTAGTAGTAATATGAATAAGGGGAAGGAGATAAGCACTATGGACCCTACAGATCAGACAATATCAGTAGTCCCTACAAAGGGGGCGAAGGTTGTTGGTAAGAGTTCTGGGCTGAAAAAGGATCAGGATCAGGGAGTAGAATCTAGGAACCCTTCTACTTCCACAGTGCCTACAAGTGCAGATAGGGGAGCAACAGAAAACTTGACTAGAAGAGAGGGTAAAAAGCTTAGGGAACTAGACTTGCAGTAAGTCCAAAACCCTAAACCACTGAACAAGGGCAAGTCTGTGGATGTGTCCTCTAGAAGTTCAAAAGAAGGAATTCCCTTGACAGGGTCTCTTCAAGTTAGAAGCCATAACACAGATGATAAAGGTGTTGGAGGATATTCTATCAAACAAGGAGCTGCTGGGAAGGAAAACAGAATTCACAATAAGGGGGGCACCTCTACTTCTAGGGGAAAAGGAGAAAAGCCTACAAAACAAGGTGTTGATACGGATAATACTAAGAGCTCAGTGGGCGAGGACGTCCCCTCCTCTACATCATGAAGTTGTTTTGCTAGAACGTCCGAGGGTTAAAGAAGCCCTTGAGACAGAATATTATTGCCACTCTTATAAGGCAGTAAGGTTGTAAATTTCCAGGATTACTGGAAACTAAATTATCAGTGGACAGGCTACACCTCCTGATGACTAATAAATTTTCGGGCAAGCAATTCAGTCATAATTTCAGCTCCATAGCAGGTGGTAGAATGTGTATAATCTAGGATCCAGTTTTTTATAACTGTCAGGTAGTAGTAGTGGCAGAACAGTACATCCATTGTCAAGTTCAATACTGTACTACTTAACTCAAATTTACAGTCTCTGTTGTGTATGGACTGTACAGTGTCGACAAATGACAGGAGTTATGGCAGAGTTTGGAGTATTTGGGTACAAACATAGATTCATTGTGGCTTCTTATGGGCGATTTTAACTGTGTTAGCTCAGCTAGTGAACGACTGGGTTGTCAACTCCCTTCTGCTTATCTTTGGAATGACTTATTGAATTTTCGTATGAACCTAGGCTTGGAAGATGCTCCTTATTGTGGGGAATATTTTACTTGGCATAAGAAGCAACTCCAGGCCAAACTCAACCATGTCCTCATTAATCAAGCTTCGGGAGTCACCGGTCACATTTGTTCAGCCAAATTCCTAGACATGCGGGTGGATTCGGATCACTGCCCCTTGGTTGTTGATTTTACTAATTTCACTCCAGGGGGAAAAAATTCCTTTAAGTTCTTCAATATATGGTTGAATCATCCTTCATATCAGGACATTCTAGCAAGAGGAAGGGAAATACAAGTACTCAGAACAGCCCAATACACACTTTTGTACTAAACTAAAAACTCTGAAGAGACCTCTTAAGGAGCTGAATCGTGTTGCTTATGGGCATATATCACAAAAGGTCAGTGAAGCTTCAGCTGACTTTCAGTCAGCTTACAAAACATTGCTTACTAGGCCTCATGATATTGAGTTGAGTCGAGAGGTAAAAATGAAGAGGAAAAGGGTTGACTTCCTTATGGATGAAGAGAGAGCATTTTCCTAGCAAAAGGCCAAATGCACCCACCTACTAGAAGTAGACAAGAACACTAAGTATTTTCATGGGGTTGTGCGTAAGAGAAGAATGCAGAATCATATTCCATACATACTGAATTCAATGGTGGAAAAACAGAGTCTTGTGAGGAGGTTGCCAATTGTTTGATCCATTATTATCAAAAGTTGCTTGGTACTGCACCTACGGTGAGAAAGTTGGACCCAAATGTAATTACACAGGGACAACTGCTAGATGCCGATATGCAGGCTCAATTGATGGCCCCCATTCTGGAAGCTGAAATAAAAGGAGCTTTGTATGATATTGGTTCAAAAAAGCCGCCAGGGCCAGACGGTTACACATCTGCCTTCTTTAAGCATTCATGGCTTGTAGTGGGACGAGAGGTCACTAGGGTAGTGCAGGAGTTCTTCTCCTCGGGATGTTTGTTGAAACAGATTAATCACACCATATTGACCCTGATTCTGAAAAAGCAGTCAGACCTATGAGTAGAAGATTTCAGACCTATTGCTTGTTTGAATGTGTTATATAAGATAATCACCAAAATCCTAGCAGCCCGCATGAGTTTAGTGGTGAGTAAAATAGTGGATCCAGCCCAGGCAGCTTTTATCCCTGGGCGCTCTATGCTTGATAATGTTTTCTTAGCCCAAGAATTGGTGAGGGGTTACACCAGGAAATGCATCTCTCCTCGATGTATGTTGAAAATTGATCTAACCAAAGCTTATGATACCATATCCTGGACCCTCCTTAGAGATATGCTGGAAGGGCTACAATTCCCTCTGATGTTCATTCGATGGATCATAGCCTGTATCACTTCAGCCACTTATTCGATTGCTCTTAACGGAACCCTCCATGGCATGTTAAAAGGTAAAAGAGGCTTAAGACAGGGTGACCCGATGTCCCCAATGCTTTTCCTCTTATGTTTGGAGTATTTCTCCCTGCTTTTGAAAGTGTGGACTACTGGAAATGCTTTTAATTACCATCCGAGATGTCATCAACTAGGCTTAACACATTTTGCTTTCGCGGATGATCTGATGCTATTTTCCCGAGGGGATTATATATCTATTCAAATACTTTTGATGTCTTGGCTAAATTGAATGATAGTGCAGGCCTTTGGGTGAACCCTACTAGTCCAGCATTTACCTAGCTGGAGTACTTGGAAGGGAGAAAGATGACATCCTCCAAATGGTTGACTACACACCGGGTGACTTCCCAGTCCGATATCTTGGGGTCCCCTTAGCCCCGATGAAAATTTTAGTTGCACAGTACTCAGGTTTGCTGGATACGTTAGAATCATACATTAATGCATGGAATAAGAAAACTTTGTCATATGCAGGACGCTTGGAATTAATACACTCAGTTATACAGGGAGTCTTATCATTTTGGCTTCAATCATTCCCAGTACCGCCCACTATTGCTGATCGAATAACTTCAATCTGTCAAATATTCCTATGGGGTGGTCGACATTACCGGGTGGCATAGGACACACTTTGTGCTCCGAAGAAGAAGGGTGGCTTAGATCTGAAAAATATCAAGACCTAGAACTTGGCACTGTTGTCTAAGGTGTTGTGGAATATTCATGCAAAGGAAGATTCTCTATGGGTACGATGGGTACATGCAGTTTACCTACAAGGAAGGTCAATGTGGGAATGGCAACCTCATATACGCGATTCAGCCCTTATGAAGATACTAGCACAGATACGGGACACACTGCTCCTTCACATGGGAGGCCGTATGGGTATAGAATAAGGGATATAGACTTTGTGCACTAATGGTACGCTATCAGCCCAAAAAGCATATGAACAAATCCGAGTTAAGCACCCTACTAAACTATGGATGAACTTTATTTGGAAGCGGTACATCCCTCCGAAATTTTCTTTCATAGCATGGATGAGTTGTTGGGATAGGTTACCTACAAAAGATCACTTGCAATTCTTGGAACTGGATCATACTTGTTGCTTCTGCAAAGCTGAAAGCGAAACAATCAATCATTTATTTTTTCAGTGTTCCATTACAGGCACAATATGGAGCAATATTCGGTCTTGGTTGGGTATGAGGCGAACCATGTCCTCCCTCTCCAATGAGATCAAATGGATCTGAAAGGAATACCTAGGAGCAAGACTAAGGGGTAAAGCCACCAGATTAGCCCTACTTTGTAATCTTTATACAATTTAGAAGACTAGGAATGCGGCTTCCTTTGATTCTTCTGCCTGTGTAATAGTTGATGTCATCCACAGAATCAAGCTCGCTGCGTATAAAATCTTATATAGGATATACCCAGAGGAAGTGATATCCTTTTGATTGTGTACTGTTACTATCATGTTGTACTGCTAGCATGATCTTATAGATTGGCCTCTAGCTACTGGTTGGAGTCCAAGAACCTTATGCTCTTGTCCATGTATATGCTTACACTAGTTTCCGGTGGAATAGCTGTTAGAACTTTGTTGTCAAATTGATAAGAGTGATGCAGCTACTATAATCAGTTATGGAGTTTTGTTTAAGTCCTTTGTGTAAGCCTGATGTACCAGGGGTAATATTACTGTAGTGGGGGTCGAACCTCGCTAGAGATTGTTCCCCCATGTAGAGTTGTGCAGATACAGCTTATATACGGTACACAGCAGCTGGAGGTGGGGTAGCTAGATTTTAAGTATTGTAGGGCATTGCTGCTATTCTGGAGAGGACAAAATTAGAGTAATTTTGACCACATGTTGTTTCCCCCAATTGATCCCCCTGGTGTTTTGATAGGTTTACATTTTGTTGGAGGATGGTTGGAGCATATGCACGTATTAGTTGATGGGGAGATTGTGTTTAGGCGGCTGCACAATTGCTGGAAGCCGGGTATTATTGAGTTATGTATTTACAGAGAAGGGTTGCGGCCTAGTGTGTGGGGACTGGCGGAAGGACAGTTTGGGGTTCAGGTACTGTATTTTATGATGGAGAGGCCATATAGAGCCACTCCAGACCACCTGCTGTGTCACTATGTTGCTCCTAGTACCTTGGGGATGCAATGTGGCTGCACATGTTACTGTTTCATTGGCAGGAGGATATATATTTCACATTAGAGGGAGATACAATACCCAGAAGGCTGCCCAAATGTTGCAGGAGTGAGGTTTTATGGTTAGGAGGGATTAAGTGCATGTCTAGGCCACTATCTTGATGTTTTCACTGTTGAATATCCAGACTTTGGCTGTTGTGTTTTGCTTATGGTATACTCTGATGATGATGACTTGTTAAGGACCATGTATGTAGTTGTGACTGGAGAGGCAGCTTATAGAATGTTGTTCTGATGTTGGGAGATGTGGATACCACTCTGGATGGAGGAGGCAGATGTTGGTGTTCTGACATTGCCCAAGGAGTTGTCTAGGAGGAGACAGGGCCAATCCTAACCTTTTTCTGTCATTTCTGTATTTTTCTGTGCAGGTCGATGGGTACTGTTCATGTGTCCTATATCCTTATGCCTAAACTCTAAACCTAATCCTTGAACCTTAATATTAAATTCTTATACCTATCACCTATAATCTATGACCTATAACTTAAACCTTAAACCTTAATCCTAAAAACAAAATGCTAACTTCTAAATCCTAATACCTATCACCTTTAATCTATAAATTATAACTTAGACCTTAAACTTTAATCCTA
>JAOQMS010024068.1:0-15435 GCA_027563885.1 Erythroxylum longipes | reverse complement strand
TATAATGAAATTTAATTCTTTGGTATGATTCTGTTACTTTAAAGATTTGGATAATAAAATGTGTATGTGCATGTTCTATTTGACGAATTTGCCAACTGTTATTAGTCTTAGAATAGCACATAAGAGTGGGAAGGGTTGCATGTGAAAAACACAGACGAAAGGAATCTGTGCTGACGTCACCACACAGAGGCAAGGAAAAATATAGAGGAAGAGTATCGTCTGTGCTGAACACATGGGTTACTGTTCATGGTTATCTTCTGTCTTATTTTTGACCATCCAGAAGTAAAAACTGGCCTTCGAGGTCTTCATAAAAGTTGTAGTTTTTGAAATCCTCTTTTAAACTATCCAAAGAAACCCTGAATTGGATGTCTATAGCAAAAGTTATGTCGATAACCCCGAAGCATATATATATGTAAAGTGTGGACTCACCAACGTTGTTCCTTGAGGTATTCGGGTTGAAATGCATAAATGGATAGTCGAAGAGCGGAGCTGAGCAAAAAGTGGAGTTTGAATGCACGTATGGGTGATGAATGTGTGTTATAAGTAGATAATCCAATAATAGTCAAGGTGTTCTCTTTGGGAGATAAACTCACGTATTAGGATATTCTGCATGCAAGTTGGACTTCAGAAACGGGGTCCAATAGTATTAGCCACGTTATATGCTTTAACCTAACCAAATGTCCTTCCCAAGCCTTAAAGCTAGTGCAACATTTTGTTATTGTTAAGTTTGTGGATATACAAAAGTATAAGTGTGGGGGTATGCATATGTGTGGGTTTGTTATAATGTTGGGATGTTATTTTATATCTTATCATTGCAATTCCCACGTGAATGTAGTTTATTTTATTTTTTATAAGAGAAAAGAAAAGAAAGGAAAAGAAAGAAAGAAAAGAGAAAAGGGGAAAAAGGGGAAAAAAGAAAGAAAAAGAAAAAAGTTTAAATAAATTTATCAAGGAGGAATCGTATATGTGTTGAAAAGTTGTTTATGATTAATGCATCCTCCTAAAGTTGTGATGAATGTGTTATTAGATTATGATGAATATGAGGTAGATGTTGACTTGAAAGGTTAACTCTTTTGTGGTTTCAATGTATTGTCATCAATTGTATGAGTGATTCCTTCGGATTGGCATATGCTTCATGAGGTTTGTGTGTGAGAGTTGAATTGGGGTGTGAAATATAAATGTTGCATTCATCATAACTGACGGTACCCTGTTTTGATGAGTGTTAACTTGTGCACATAATGTCACATCGAGTGTTACTTTGTTTTAGTAGCTTAATGGCTTTCAAGTTACTTGACCCAAATACATCTCACCTTACCTTTACCCATATTACAACGTTGAAAAGTCCTTTGATTCATGATTTTGCATATGAACATTAGTGATGGAGAAATGAAATGATATGAAAGTTGTGGAATGATATGATAATGAATGATGTTGAGTGTACCTATGGATATATTTTAGTCAAACACATTTGTTGAGTCTACTATTAGATTGCTCAGTTTTTGATGATGATGAATGTTGATTGATCATAAGTAAAAGCTTAGAATGTTAAGTTCTTACTATGTTTTTGAAAGTCATTCATCTTTGCTTATGATTATATATTCTTGGAACATATAGGAATTGAGTAAATTTTTTTGGGTCTTTGAGCTTAATTTTAATGTTTTACTCAAGGACGACCAAAAGATAAGTGTAGGGGAAACTGATAGGTGCTTAATTGATTATGCAATTATTCCATAACACTTAGTGATTATTGGCATGAAATTGCTCAAGATACTCACTTTGACTCATATGTGATTTTAGGCACAATTCAGAACCAAAGAAGTTAAGGTGAGTTAAAAGCTTTATATTTTGGCCATTTTCTGAAGATTAATTTTCACTTGTCTTCATGGAGCAAGAAGAAGAAAATTAAAAGACAAGAAAAAAATGAAAACATAAAGAAGTAGAAAACCTTTTGTGCTTGTTTTTGTATGGATGAAAGAACGTGAATTTAATGGCGTGTATGGCCATACAAGATATGAATTTAATTAATGGACAATCATGCTCACGACTGCAGTAGGTGGATAAAGGAAAATAGCAAAACGATAGCATATGAAGGAGCAGGATGCAGCACAGCCAAAGGAAAATGTTGTGTAGCACAGGAAGCTAAATAAGAGCAGAAAATGACGATGCAACGTCTAAGGTGCAACAACAAAGAGCACCAAAACGCAGCACAGATGCACAACCAAGGATGAACAGAAACAACAGCGCAGAAGAGGCAAGCAGCTGAAACGTAGACGTTGGTTAAGAAAACATAGTTGTTTGGCCAACCGATGTTGAAACGCACAGTAGTGGTAGCATGAGGGGAGTGTAGGTTTTAAATGAGTGAATAGTGTAGTGGACCAAAAATGAATTCAGAAAATAGAGAGTAGCATATAACAGTAGCGAGAAAGAGGGAGGTGTTATAGGAGGGTTTTGGTAGGGGTTATTCAATAGGAGCTAAAGCATTTTTCCGGGAGAGACTCATGGAGGGCTAGACATCCCAACCCTGACAACCCAGATTGAGTGTATTTTACTATTTTTGTTATTTCTTTCTCTCATTAGAAATTGATTGTGTTATCCTATGTTAATTGATTTGGGTTTTGTGTATGGATAATCGTATTCTCGTTATTATTCAATTATTTGTGTATGAACCCATTAAGTATTGTGAGAAGATGATTTTAATGTGTTCATTAAATCATTTATTTGCAGATCCATTGCTAAAATTTTAATATAATCAGTAATTGTTATATTGAAATTCATATATAGCAACTAATAATTTGTAATCATAACCTAGGTTAAATGATGCGTCGTATGTGGTTGTTGCCTTAATTATTTAGTTTTCCTAATTCGTAATGCTATTGCCTAATTAAATATAGAGATCGTATCCTAAGTTATTCGGTGGTTAGGTTTAATTCACGATTATATCTTGATTAAACACTACCTAAGGGAAAACTTGAGTTAATTATTAACTCACGATTAATAGTTACTAAGAGAGGTTAGAGAACAACAAATCAAAGAAATATGGTTAATTAGGATGTAGGCTGAGATTGAACCAAAGAACTGGGTCCCTATTGAATTCCCCACTTTTATCATTTTTTTCATGTTTTCTTTACATTGCTTTTGTTAGTTACTTTAGCTTTATTTTATTTTCTTGTTTAAAAAATCCAAAACCCCCTACACCTAAACACCAATTAATTTCATTTCACACACTCTTTGTGGGATCGACCTAGACTCACCACTACTATAGTAGTAGTTTATTTTTTATTTTGACTAGCGTTATGATACACTGCCAATTTTAATAACTAACAAAAGCAATGTAAAAAATTGCAAAACAATGATAAAAGTGGGAAATTCGATAAGGACTTGGTTCTTTGGTTCAATCTCGGCCTATAACCTAATTAAACATATTTTATTGATTTATTATTCTCTAACCTCTTCTAGCAACTATTAATCGTGAGTTAATAATTAATCTGAGTTTTCCCTTAGGTATTGTCTAATCAAGATGCAATCGTTAATTAAACCTAACCACCGAATAGCCTAGGATATGATCTCTAGATTTAATTATGTGGTACTATTACGAATTATGAAAATCGATTAATTAAGGCAACAACCACATATGATGCGTCATTTAACCTAGGTTATGTTATCTCTAATGATTACAAATCATTAGTTGCTACATATGAATTTCAATATAACAATTAGAGATTATATCGAAATTCTAACAATGGGTTTGCAAATAAACTATTTAATGAATGCATTAAAATCATCTCTTTATAATACCTAATGGGTTCATACATGAATAACTTAACAATAACAAGAATATGATTATCCATACAAAAAGCCCAAATCAATTAACATAGGATAACATAATTAATTTCTAATGAGAGAAAGAAACAACAAAAATAGTAAAATATACTTAACTCGAGTCGTAGTTATCGATGTCACCTCTGAACCGGCGTCAAGATGTCTAGCCCTCCATGGATCTCTCCCAAAAAAAATGCTTCATTCCCTTTGAATAACCCCAACCGAAACCCTCCTATATTTCCTCCTTTTTCTCGTTACTGTTATATGTTACTCTCTATTTTCTAAATTCATTTTGGTCTACTGCATTATTCACTCATAAAAATCTACACTCCCCTCATGCTACCGCTACTGTGTGTTTCAACATCTCTTAGCCAAATATCTACGTTTTCTTAACCAACGTTTGCATTTCAGCTACTTTCCTCTTCTGCACTGTCGTTTCAATTGGTCCTTGGCTGTGCATCTACGCTGTGTTTTGGTGCTATCTACTGCTATGCCTTGGACGTTGCGCCATTGTTTTTTGCTCTTGCTTGGCTTCTTATGCTGCACATCATTTTCCTTTGGTTTTACTGCATTTTGCTCCTTCATCTACTATCGTTTTGATATTTTCCTTTATCCACCTACTGTAATCGTGAGCATGATTATCCATTAATTAAATTCATATCTTGTATGGCCATGCACACCATTAAATTCATGTTCTTTTATCCATGTAAAGACATGCACATTAGGTTTTCTACATGCACAATAGGTTTCTACTTCTTTGTGTTTTCATTTTTTCTTGACTTTTAATTTTCTTCTTCTTGCTTCATGAAGACAAGTGAAAATTAATCTTCGAAAAATGGACAAAATATGGAGCTTTCGACTCACTTTAACTTCTTTGCTTCCAAATTGTACCTAAAATCACATATAGGTCAAAGTGAGTATCTTGAGCAATTTCATGTCAATAATCACTAAGTGTTATGGAATAATTTCATAATCAATTAAGCACCTCTCAATTTACCCCACACTTAGCGTTTAGTTATCCTTGGGCAAAACATTAAAATTAAGCTTAAAAACCTAAAAACATTTACTCAGTTCCTATATGTTTCAAGAATGCAAAACATTAAAATTAAGCTTAAAGACCTAAAAACATTTACTCAGTTCCTATATGTTTCAAGAATGTACAATCATAAGCAACGATGAATGACTTTCAAAAACACAGCAAGAACTTAATATTCCAAGCTTTTACTTATGATCAATCAACATTCATCATCTTCAAAAACTGAGCAATGTAATGGTAGACTCAGAAAATGTGTTTAACTAAAATATATCTATAGGTACTCTCAACACCATTCATGATCATGTCATTCCATAACTTTGCTTATCATTTCAATTCTGTACCACTAATGTTCACATACAAAATCATCAATCAAAGGACTTTTCAAGGTTGTAATGTGGGTAAAGGTAAGGTGAGATGTATTTGGGTTAAGTAACTTAAAAGTCGTTAAGCTAGTGAAACAAAGCAACACTCAATGTGACATTAAGTACACAAGTTAACACTTATCAAAACTGGGTACCGTTAGCTATGACAAATGCAACATTTATATTTTGCACCCCAATTTAGTTGTCACACACAAACCACATGAAGTATATACCAATCTGAAGGAATCACTCATACAATTGATGACAATACGTTGGAACCATAAAAGAGTTAACCTTCCAAACCAACATCTACCTCATATTCAGCATACTCCAATAACATATTCATTACAAATTTAGGAGAATGCATTAATCATAAATAACTTTTCAACACATATGCAATTCCTCTTTGATACATTTATTTAAACTTTTTTCTTTTTCTTTTCTCTTTTCTTTCTTTCTTTTCCTTTCTTTTCTTTTCTCTTATAAAAATTAAAATAAACTACATCAACATGGGAATTTCAATGATAAGATATAAAATAAGACCCAACATTATAACCAACCCACATATATGCATACCCCCTACACTTATACTTTTGTATATCCATAAACTCAACAATCAACAAATGTTTCACTAGCTTTAAGTCTTGGGAAGGACATTTGGTTAGGTTAAAGCATGTAATAAGGCTAATACACAAAGAAAAGACAAATAAAGCTCAAGGGGGCTTATCAAAAAGTAAAACCATATAATGGGTACACTATTTGGGTAATATAGTTCGGAATAGCAAAGAATGTCTAATCATATCCATATTAATGCATGTGATAAAAATGTGGTCTCTAATAGAAATTCAAGGTAAAATCAATATGTACATGTCATGAAGGTCACACATTATCAAAAGACAATAAGACTGATATGAATGTGTCAGTCTAATGAGGCTCAAAATCTCACTAGCTTTGTCTACCACTAGTCACTACTCTTTTAAAGGTAATGCACATCAACCAATCACAAGAGCAAAAGTACATGCTAAAGTTGCTATAAAATTCTCTAGTCAACTCATTCTCTAATCATGACTATATAGTCCTAGAAGCAATAAAAAATGACAAAATGTTTGTTTTGTTGTTTTATCCTTTCTCTCATTTTGATTGAAAACTTAAAACAAGTAAAACAAACAAATTCAAAAACACACATGCATAAAATTAAAAATAAAAAAACTAATGCAAAAGAGTAAAGGAAAAGAAATTTACTTCTTTTGGGTTGCCTCCTAAGAAGCGCCTTTGTTTAATGTCATTGGCTCGACTTCTTTTTCTCCTCACGTCACAAAATTATCATCTTCTGATGCCACATGTAGCTTCTCCATGTGAGGTTCTTCTGGATAGGACCTTCGTTCACCTTCAGCATCTTCCCTATCTTTAGATTCTTCATCTCTACTAAGTCCTCACTTTTTTAAAATAATTTGAATGACTCTTTACCTTTTTCTTCTTTGTTTAATTCTTCCAACCTGCTAGGTAAAAGTAAAGAGTCATTTTTAACAACAAAATGGCACTCAATATATACCTCTGAGCTAAAAGATATAGCTTTTTCTACCTCAATATTCTCCTCAAATTCTTCCACCCTCTGAGCTAAAAGATATTGCTTTTTCTACCTCGAGCTCCTCCTCAACTTCTTCCACATAAGCAATTCCTTGAGTAATACTCTCAAAATTCTCAAGCTCCTCGTCTGTTTGTAAAGTTTCCGCACAAATGTCCATTAGGTACACCTCAGGTTGATATGACTACTCCTTTTCACTGTACGTTTTTATATGATTGATATCTCCCCATCGAGGCAATGCATCTTGTTGGAATGCAGAGTATCCTGTTGGATTTGCTATACACCTTGCTGAAATAGCTGCTGCATATTTTGTTGGAATCGTTGTATATTCTGTTGAAGTTGAAGTTGAAGATTGTTTGCAACCACATCATTCATCAATTCTTTCGGAAATGTACCTGAGTTTTGTTGGCTCTACATATGTTGGAAACTAGAGTAAGATTGCCTTTCATCCTGCTAGAATTGTAGGGTATTCTGTTGAAGTTGTTGCATACTCTCTTGAAGCTGCTGCATACCTGTTGAAATTGAAGATGGCCAGCATTACAGGTCTTGATATAGTCATCTAGAGGCAGATTTGAGTTATGACAAGAAGCTTCTGGTCTACTTGAGAATTGTTGTGTGTCCTGCAAACTATCATAGAAATAATGCTAATGGTTATCCCATCCACAACCAAAGTTAGCTTGACCAGTCCAACCTTGGTTATAGGATTGAGAATAAGAGTTAAAGGAAAATTTACTTCCATTTATAATTTTTTTTATAAATCATAAACATGAAACAGAACAATGAAAGGATCACGAAATAAGTGAAAGAATCCAATTACGAACAAATATATACAAAACACTAATTAATATCACAAACAAAAACTAAAACATTGCACTCCTCGGTAAAAGCGCCAAAATTGATAGCGCGTCATAATGCTAGTCAAAATAAAAACTAGACTACTACAATAGCATTGGTGAGTCTAGGTCGATCCTACAAAGAGAAGGTGTAAAGTTGTTGAAATGAAATTAATTGCTGTTTAGGTTTAGGGGGTTTTGGATTTTTCAAACAAGAAAATAAAATAAAGCTAAAATAACTAACAAAAGCAATGTGAAAAAACATGCAAAAAAAAGATAAAAGTGGGGAATTCGGTAAGGACTCGGTTCTTTGGTTCAATCGCAGCCTACAACCTAATTAAACATATTTCATTGATTTTTTGTTCTCTAACCTCTCCTAGCAACTATTAATCGTGAGTTAATAATTAACCCGAGTTTTCCCTTAAGTAGTGTTTAATCAAAACACGATCATTAATTAAACCTAACAACCGAATAACCTAGGATACAATCTCTAGATTTAATTAGGTAGTAGCATTACGAATTAGGAAAATTGATTAATCAAGGTAACAACCATATATTATGCATCATTTAACCTAAGTTATGTTATCCCTAATGATTATGAATCATTAGTCGCTACGTATGAATTTCAACATAATAATTATGAATTATATCGAAATTCTAGTAATGGGTTCGCAAATAAACAATTCAATAAACACATTAAAATCATCTTTTCATAATACCCAATGGGTTTATGCACAAATAACTGAACAATAACAAGAACAAGATTTTCCATATATAAAACCCAAATCAACTAACATAGGATAACACAATTAATTTCTAATGAGAGAAAGAAACAATAAAAATAGTAAAATACACTTAACCTGGGTCGTCGCCATCGTCGATGTCACCTCTAAACCAACGTCGGAACGTCTAGCCCTCTATGGGTCTCTCCTAAAAAAATGCTTCAACCCCTATTGAATAGCCCCAACCAAAACCCTCATATAGCGCCTCCCTCTTTCTTGCTACTATTATACGCTACTTTCTACTTTCTAAACTCATTTTTGGTCCTCTGCACTATTCACTCATTAAAAACCTACACTCCTCTCACGCTACCACTAGTATGCTTTTCAACATCTCTTGGCCAAACATCTGTGTTTTCTTAACCAACATTTGTGTTTTAGCCGTTGTCCTCTTCTACGCTGTCATTTCGGTTAGTCTGTGGCTATGCATCTGTGCTGGATTTTGGTGCTTTCTGTTGCTACGCCTTAGACATTGTATCATCATTTTCTACTCTTACTTGGCTTCCTGTGCTCCACATCGTTTTCCTTTGGCTATGCTGCATTTTGCTACTTCATCTACTATCATTTTGATATTTTCCTTTACCCACCTACTGCAGCCGTAAGCATGATTGTCCATTAATTAAATTCATATCTTGCATGGCCACGCACACCATTAAATTCACGTTCTTTCATCCATGTAAAAACATACACAACAAGTTTTCTACTTCTTTGTGTTTTAATTTTTTCTTTTATTTTAATTTTCTTCTTCTTAGTCCATGAAGACAAGTGAAAATTAATCTTCAGAAAATGGCCAAAGTATAGAGCTTTTGACTCATTTTAACTTCTTTGCTTTCGAATTGTGCCTAAAATCACATATGAGTCAAAGTGAGTATCTTGAGCAATTTCAAGTCAATAATTACTAAGTGTTCTAGAATAATTTTATATTCAATTAAGCACCTATCAATGCCTAAGGTTTTGGAAGCAAAATCTCAATAAGAGACTTAGAGAGGTATCCAAGTATTTAACTATAAATCTAGAGAGATATAAGACTTTGAAATGAAATTTGGAAGAAAAACCTAAAAATTTATCAAAGTGTTCAAAATGAACCTAGAGGGATGTCTAGGTATTTAGCTGAAGATTAGGATTATAGATCTAGAGGGTGTTGTACCTATTTAACTACAAATAAAGTTTTTTTCACATACTTGACTAAAATATTATATTATCTTCGTGTAATAGTGTATTTTCAGCTGACTGTTAGTTTGGGTAAGGTTTTCTTTCAACTTTGCCAATGCATTTCTTTTGCTATTCAAATCCGTAAGCTTCTTTCTTTCTTCCTATTCTCCTTCTGATATCACTTGAGCTCCCCTTCCATTTCTTCAACTCCTTATAGCTACTTCCCACAACCACCTCACTGGATTACTTTGGAGTCATACTAGGGTTAAAAAAAACCTTTTAGCTAAATATTCCACCTTACTCGCCTAAAGACTACCTCTTTTATCATTTGCAATAACTACTTTTTAAACCTCAGAATTTTATTTTTTAGTTATGAAAATGTCTACTCTTTCCTTATACATCGAAAATGACATTCCCGATGAAAGACAAAAAACTCCCTCAACTAACCCCAAACTTATGAACACCCAAGTAGTCAAGGATAAACCACTCTTATTTACTCAAACACAAACATGTTCTAGCACTATTAGAGATGATGTTGCTAACTCTAAATTAAACATGTTCTAGCATTGTTAGAGATGATGTTGCTAACTCTAAACTAACTTATTTTTCTCCTAGGAATGACTTTATGGAATTATTGAAGCATAGTGCAAATAGATGGACAAACTCTCTTTTTGGGTACTTCGTGGAAAAGAGGCCACCATTTCCCACTGTGAAAAGCTGGGCAAAGTTAAAATGGGAAAGATATGGTCTACTCAAGGTACTTATAAGAAATTTTTTATATTTGCACTCTTGTCTGAGATGTCTGTAAAAAAACCCTTAATTTAGGACCCTAGCATTATTTATGGAAACCATTAATCTTGCATATATGGAAACCTGTAAGGGAGCTTAACAGAAATAAGATAAAACAAGTTCCAGTTTGGGAAAATTTTTATAACATCCTATTAGAATACCAGAGCACAATTAGTCTCAACTACCTAGCAAGCTCCATTAAAAACTCATTATGCTTGGATAAAAACACAGCTAAAGTGGGCAGGATTGGATATATAAGCGTATATGTTGAAGTGAACGTTACAAGATCCCTACCTAAGGGCCTAAAGCTACAAAAGCTAAATGAATAGGGGAAATTTTCAAAATCTATAGTAGTTGTATCCTATCAATAAAATCCTAAAGTAAAGATTAGAACTAAATGAAAGCCTATAGAAAATATTACTAAGGGTCTAGCAATGCATCATCTACTAAGGCAAGGAAATAAGGACTAAAGAGGGGAAGTATTAGTTGAAAATGACAAGCAAGTACAATATAAAGAACCACAAGAAATTGACCCGGCTCCTAAGTCATTAGACCCCAGCCCTAATGTGGAGCTAACCAAACAAGTTATAGTTTAGGCAAAGAAATAATCATAGAAGAGACTGTGCAAGGAGAGATTGAAACTATTAACTAGTTTACACCAGTAACTAGAAGGTTTAGAAGGGAAAAGGCAAAAAGGTGTTTACCTCGTAATCCAACTTAATGACCATAGTAACCTAGAATATAAGGGATTAAATAATTCTAGAAAGAAACTAGTAGTGAAAGGATACATAAACTTGATAAAGCCTAGTATATATGGCCTTTTAGAGATTAAAATCAAAGAGATCGAAATGAGTAAGTTAAGGTTCTTTCAAAAAGAATAGGACGTGCTTACCAATCACAAAGAGCACTTCAATTGTAGAATAATTGTAGTTTCCAACCCCACCTTAATAGAGATTCAATCATGTAGTACTAGTTTACAAGCCATTCACTTAGGGGTAAACCTAAAGGAGACTAACTAAGAGGTATCTATTAGCTTGATATATGCATTCACTACTAGCTTTTGGAGAGCTAACTTATGACAAGAACTTGTTCAAATGGCCGTAAACATAAATTTGCCCTGTTTGATACTTAGAGACTTTAATAACTCATCATATCACTTTGAAACTAAGGGGAGTGTCGGAAACATAGGACCTTGCAAAGATTTTCAAACATGCATTTAATAGTTGGAAGTAATTGACCTGAGATACCAAGTGCACTTCTTTACTTGATCAAATAACCAGTAAGGAAATGGCTACTGACGAGGAAATTAGAAAGAGCTTTAGTAAACCATAAGTGGCTGATCCAATTCTAAAATGTTGAAGTCAACTTTGGATCTCCTAAATATCTGACCACTAGTCTTGAATCTCACTAAAAGTCTAGGAAGAATTACACTATTCAGATTTTTCAATTACTTAACTGAGTGTCAAAGGTTACAAAAGGTAGTGAAATAAGGATCACAAACAAATGTAGATGGATATGAATAATTTAAGTGATTCAAGAAATTATAAATGATAAGAAATGCTTTAAAAGCCCTAGTGACTAAGATATCCTATACTTGCAATATAAAGATTAAGGTTGTCAAAACTAATTTGTTAAATGTTATAAGGGAATTCTATTAAAATCCTCAATGTGAGGCTAAAGTAAGGTCAAAAGAAATCTTAGGAGTATTTTACAGCACTAACAGCTCATCATCAATATTAAATCATAAATGTAGAATACAATGCATATAAGAAAGGGACAGGTGCTCTAAGTTTTATTTCAAAACGATTTCTCCTAGAAGAAGTATAAATAAGATCAGATGTATATAAGATTATGGAGGTGAATTACAATGGGGCCAAAATAAAGTCAAGCACATAGCTAGACTATATTTCATAAAAATGTTTGGTTCCAAAAAAAGTTATAACCTCTCATAATATGCCACTATAATATTTCTTAAACATAATAATCTCAATCAAGGAAGCAGAAAACTTGATAAGGGAGTTTTACTCGAAGGATATAGAGGAAGCTCTCGAAGGATTAAATCTAAATAAAGCCAGATGTCCTGCTAGAATGAATGGACACTTTTTCAAAACTACTTGGACATATTAGTGACCAAACTTCCAAAGCTATTCAGGAATTCTTTAGGAAGAACTCAAACTTTTATCTGTCTTGTGCCTAAAAGACAATCTAAGCAAAATAGTTGAGTCTCCAAAATATTGGTGTCAAGGTTGAAACCCATATTTGGTTCCTTAACCTTAAAAACATAGGGTGCTTTCATACAAGGTAGAAATATGGGTGATAATTTACTGAATGCCTAGGATTTGTTCAAAGCTTACACGAGAAAGGAAGCTGGAAAAATGTGTGCAATCAAACTAGATTTCGAAAAAGCATTTGATTCAATTGATTGGAATTTTCTAGTGCCTGTTATGGAAGTTATAGGATTCCTTGAGAAATTTATATAATGGATTGGGGAGTGTATCGCTACACCTACTTTCATTATAATCATGAATAGAAAAGCCACGCCACTTTTTAAAGGGGAAAGGGGACTTAGGCAAAGGGACCTTCTATCCCCTTACCTGTTAACAATATATATAGAGGTGCTCATCCAATTAATTGCACACAATATTAGAAAAAATCTAAGGTTCAATCTGACATTTTTTGATGACTTGTTGCTCTTTTACAAGGCTAACATATCCTCAGTGAAACTGATAATCAACTTGATCAAACAATTAGTAGCCTATCAAGGATTGAAGTTAATCATGATAAAAGCCTTTTGCTACTTTCTAGGGATGCACAATCTCTCAAGCAGGAGTTAGAGAACACAACTCTCATTAAGGTTGCCAATCCACCATTCACTTATCTTGGAGTGCCAATTTCTACATCCAAACCATCTTATAAGGGTTGTAAGTCACTCCTATAGCAAATTGAGAGGAAGTTTAGGAAATGGTGTAACAAGGACTTAAACTATATAGGAAGAACTCAATTAATTAAGACAGTGCTTTCTAACCTCTATAACTATTGGATTTCTTATTTAATCCTCCCTCATAAATTGGCCGAGGATATTGAGAAATTGTTAAGGAATTTCTTATAGAATGGAGATCCATATAAAAACTCAAAGGTGGTTTGGGACTCAATAGCATATAACTTACCAATAAAGTATTGATTGTCAAAAGAATTCGGAAGTTAATAGTAGATAAAGAGAATCTTTAGGTGTAACAGATACATACTGAACATTTGGAAGAGGAAAGCTTCTAAGAGGTTAAAAAATAACTCAAATTACTTATAAACCTCGCACAGTCTATTAAAGCTAAGTGATGAAGTGGCACCTTACATAAAAAGCATCATTGGCAATGGTAGAAACACATCAGTTTGGTTTGGCAACTAGTCCACTAAAGGTCCCTTATATGTGCATCCTGACCTATTTCATTGAAGGCACATTATGAGACTTGATGTTAAAGTGAATGAGCTTATTAAGAACCAGCATTGGGGCTTTAAACAAAGAGGATTCAATAGAGTAGTAGAAGTTGCACCTGATTATAGAATTAACTTAGGCAAGAAAGATAAAATAGTTTCGATAGCACACAAATCAAGAAAATTCACTAATGAATCAACAAAGGCATTGTTCCTATAATCTAGACCAGAAGATGAATGGCACCAATTGATATGGTTCCTTGGAAACTGTCCCAATTTTGCATACATTACTTAGCTAGCCCTCAGAGAAAGATTAGCAACTATGGACACAGTTACATGCTTAAACCCTATGGACCCTGCGTGTGTTTTATGTTATGAACAATAAGTAATAAGAGATAACGTGTATTTCAAATACCAATACATATGTACCTTATAGAGTAATATTAAAACAGTTTACAATGCAAAAGTGTTAATCCACTCTTAGAACCAATTAGTTCAACAACTCATAACTCACAAGAGGGAGTAGGGAGATAAAGAACTTCTTAAGCTAGGATTCAATGTAGTAGTATATGAGGTATGGATGGTGAGAAATAATAGAAAAGTCAAACTAAAATAAACAAAGACAACAAATTTCACACACTCTTGGAAAAATCATGGAGCATTTCTTATTACTAAGGAACAGAGTTTAAACCACAAGAGAAATAAATCAGAGATGAGGTATGTAATGAGTCATTTATTAGCTAGTAAGGATTGGATGAATATTAGGTTTCCAATTTTTTATATCTATACTGGATAGGATGAACTTAGTAGCTACTCCTTGCATTTTTAAAGTTATGCCTTATTTTTTAATATAATTCTTTAATTAAAAAACTAAATGGAATTCTAGGATTTTTATATTAAAAATTGGAATAAAAGACTTGTAAGCACTTCTAAGTATTTAAGAATGAACCTAGAGTGGTTTCTAGGAATACTCAAACACATGGGTTAAAGAGAATCATAAGGATTTCTAGGATTTTTAGATTGAAAATTAGAATAAGAGATGTTAAAAGGATTTTAAGTATTTAATTACATTCCTAGAATGGTTTCTATAATTTTTCACTTGAAATTTTGGATTTAAGAGACTTCGAGGGTTATTGGGGATTCTAGACTAAAAATTAGAATAAGAAACTTATAAGGATATTTTGGTATTTAAAACGAAATAGGGAAGTCCAAACATGGTTTATAGTATTTTATCCGAAGTGAGGAAAAATAAACTTAGGAACATATAACAAAAGTAATTAGATAAACAAAACATGACATAAAAGTAATAATATTAGAAATGCTATAAGACAAATTGGATAAACTAAATGTACTAAGAGAGTGAGATTACTATATGCACCGAAAAAGTATTGGGAATAAACATATAACAAAAGAAATTAGATTAGACATGGTATTATAACTGAGATATTGCTAGACGCTCCAAAAGAGCATAAAGATTAAACATATTGAAAGGGCAATTAGATTAGAAAAGGCATCGTTAAAGAGAAATTACTATATGTGTCAAAAAAAGTGAAGGAAAAACATATCACAAGAGCTGTTAGACCTTGAAACTTTTCTTAGAAAATTTCGAGCAGTACATGAGAAGTGTGGATGAATGTAAAATTCGTCTTTG
>JAOQMS010023989.1:0-15441 GCA_027563885.1 Erythroxylum longipes | reverse complement strand
AAAATTGCATGAGAAGTGTCTCAAAAATTGGCTTCTTTCTTCTAAGGAAAAAATCTCTTCAAGTTTTCTTCTCCTTTTGCACTAAAGGATCTTATTAACTAAGTTGTCTAAAAAGAACAAGTGGTAGATCGGATTAGTCGAGGATACAATATCGAGAAGAGGATACAATAATGAGAAAAGGATATATCTCTTATGAGAGGATACATTGCCGAGGATAGGATAGCACAGGAGTTAAAGCTATAGTGAAGGAGTCGGTAATATAATTTCTATCGCCTCGTTCTTATATTTATTATCCTTATACCATATCATGTATGGCTATGCATGTTGATTTGGTTATATTACTTACGCTGCAATTTTGATTTCTAAAAAGTTTTGAAATCTACCATTTTATCTAAATCGTGCATGCTTTATTTTTCCTATCCAACAATCGATGTCATCTCCAAACTAATGTCAGGAAGCTAGCTCATCATAGGTCTCTAAAGGAATGGATATTTGCCCCTTTTCTTCTTCAAAACAGAGATCTCACATCCTAAAAATGAAAACCCCAAACGGAAACATCAACCTTCTACTGTCACATTATATCGTTTTGTACCAAAAAGTAGGGTTAAAATGAGACAGGTGGTCGTTTCTCATGAGGTGAGTGGTTGTTCACAGTTGTGAGTGTGAGTTATAAGACTTACAGGCGTGAGCAACCTTTCATAGGTGTTAGATATGTCTCATGCCCACGTAAAGTGTGTCATGTCCATGATATGTGTCTCACGACCATGATAAATCATGCATGGCTGTGAGCTGGCTTAACACTCTTCATGCTCTTCATTTGATGTATTTTCTTGTCTTCTTTTAATCTAATCCTTCTCATTCTTGCTCTATAAAGAAAAGTAGGTTTGAGTCTCAAGAAGACGACTCAAAAATAGTGCTTTCAACTCACTTTAGCTCTTTCGCTTCCAAATTGTACCTAAAATCAAATAAGAACTAAAGTGAGTATCTTAATAATTTTTATATCATTAATCACTAAGTGTTATGAAATAAAGGTATAATCAATTAAACATGAATCAATTTCCCCCACACTTAGCTTTTGACTATCCTCAAGCAAAACATCTAAATTAAAGCTACAAAACCAAAACATTTACTCATTTCCTATATTTCCCAAGAATATATATAGTTATAAACAAAGATGAATAACTTTCAAAAACTATAGTAAGAACTCAAAATTCAATGCTTCTACTTATGATTAATCAGCATTCATCAACTTTAGAAACTGAGCAATCTAGAGGTACACTTAGAAAAATTGTGTTTAAATAAGATATATCTATGGGTACACTTAAATACAATTATAATCATGACATTCCATAACTTTGCAAATGAATTCATTTCTCCAACACTAAGGTTCACATGCATTATCATGAATCAAAGGACTGTTTGAAGCTTGTAATGTGGGCAAGGGTTAAGCAGAGATGTTGTTTGGGTAATGTAGCATAAAAGCCATCAAAGCTAGTGAAGAAAAAGTAACACTCAATTCAACATTAAGCCCAAAAACTAAAATTCAGTCAAAAATGGGTACCATCAGCTATTTGAATGCAAAACAAACCATATAAAGCACAACCAATTAGAAAGGATCACTCATAAAAATTGATGATAACAATACATTTAAACTATAAGGAGTGATCATTACAAAACAACATCTAATTCATAAGCATCATATTCAAATTATCCATTCTATACAAATTTAGGACGAGAAATTAATTATAAATAACTTTGCAAAACAATTGCCTTTCCTCCTAGATACTTTTATTTAAAAAAATTTTCTTGTCTTTTTCTTTTTTCTTTTTTCTTTTAGTTTTCTTTCCTTTTGTTGTTGTCCTTTTCTTTCTTTTTCTTTTCATTTAAAAATTGAAAGAAATTACATCAACATGGGAATTTCATTTATAAGAAACAAAATAACACCCTAATAATTATAACCATCCCATACATATGCACACCCCACACTTATACTCTTGTACATCCACAATCATTAACAATCAACAAATGCTCCACTAGCTTAAAGGTTTGAGTAGGACATTTGGTTAAGTTTAATAACATATAATGTGGTTAATATAAAAGAAAAGGCTAATAAAACTCAAGGGGGCTTAATAAAGGGAAAATTCACATCAAGGAGTAGGTTATTTAGCTAATGTAGTTTATATAAAGAAAGAATGCCTATATCATTTTCATGTTAATGCATGTGATAACAATGTGGTCTTGAATAGAAAATCAAAGCAAAGCCAGGATGTACATGTCATAAAGGTCACACATAAATAAAAGAAAATAGGACTAATATTGATGTATCAGTCTAATAAGGTTCAAAATCTCACTAGCTTTTGTCTCTCACTAGTCACTACTCTTATAAAGATAATGCACATTGACCAATCACAAGAGCAAAAGTACATGTTAAAGTTACCATGTATTCTTCTTGTTAGTTTATACTCTAATCATAACTATATATAAAATCCTAAAAGCAATAGAAAAATAAGAAAATCTTTATGTGTTTGTTTTATTCTCTCTCTTATTTTGCTGAAAACTTAAAAAACAAGTAAGAACAAACAAACTTAAAAACATACATGCATATAAGAAAGAAATGGAAAATTTTAAAGAAAAAGAAACAAACTTCCCTTGGGTTGCCTCCCAAGAAGTGCCTTTATTTAGTGTTATTGGCTCGACTCTTTTTCTTCCTCATCACGTGACAAAATTATGATCTTTGGGTGTCACATGTACTTCCTCCACTTGAGGTTATTTAGGATAGGCCTTCAGTTGATGATCATTCACATATATTAGATTCCTTATCTTTAGATTTCCAATCTCTACCAAATTCATACACTCTTGAAATATCTCAAATGTCTCTTCAGCCTTTTCTTCTTCGATTAATTTCTCCAATTTTCTAGGTAAAGGTGAAGAGTTAGTCTTAAAAATAATTATGGACTCAGTACTTACCTTCAAGTTAAAAGATATATCCATGTCTCCTTCAAGCTCCTTCTCCACTTCATCTTCACAAGTAATTCTTTGAGTAGTTCTCTCAAGATTCTCAAGCTCCTCTTCACTCCGTAAGTTCTCTGCACTAATGTCCCTTGGGTACTCCTCAGGTTGATATGGTTGCTCCTCTTGGCTTTATGGTTCCAGATGGTTGATATCTCCCTATCTAGACATTGCATCTTGCTGGAACTGTTTCATATCCTGCTGAAATTATAAAGTGTTAGTACCAACATCATTAACTAATTCTTCTAAGGATGTACCTGATTTTTGCTACCTCTCCCAATCTTGGAAGCTAGACCAAAATTGCCTTTCATCCTGCTAGAATTGCAAAATATTATGCTAAATCTGTAAATTATTTTGTTAAATTTGAATATTATTAGCATCGATAACATTAAGTAATTCTTCCAGTGATGGACCTAAATCGTAATAAAAAGCTTCTAGTCTATACGGGAATTGTTGTGTTGTAAACTATCATATAAGTAATTTTGTTTGTTATCCTATCCATAACTAAAGTTAGTATAACTATTCCAAACTTGGTTATAAGATTGGCAATATAAGTTATAGAAAAAATTACGTCCATCCACGAAATTTTTTTAACAAATAAAAAGTGCAAAGATCATGAAATAACAAAAAAGAAACTAATTATAAACAAATATGTATAAAACACCAATTGAAATCAAGAATAAAAAATAAACCACTACAATCCTCAACAACGGTGTCAAAATTGACGTAGTGTGTCGTAACACCACTCAAAATAACTAGACTTACAATTATAGCAGTGGTGAGTCTAGGTCGATCCCATAGAGAGTGTTTAGCTAGCTTTTATCATGAAAACAATCAGTTTTAAGTTATGGGGGTTTGGTTTGGTTCAAATAGAAAATAAAATAAAACTAAACTAACAAAGAAAATTAAAGAAAACAATATAAAAATAATGAAAATGACAAATACATTAGGGACCTAGTCATTGGTTTAATCTCGGCCTACACACAATTAAATAAACTTCATTGAATTGTTATTCTTATACCTATCCTAGCAACTATTAATTACAGGTTAACGATAAGCTCTATTAAACCCAGTTTTCCTTTAGGTCGTATTCAATTAAAAGATGCTCGTTAATTAAACCTAGTTATCGAATAACCTAGGATAAGTTCTCTAGATTTAAATGGACAGTCATATTACAAGTTAGGAAAATAGATTAATCAAGGTGACAACCACATATGCTCAGGTCATTTAACCTAGGTTACATTATACCTAATGATTAAAAACCATTAATTGCCATAAACAAATCTCAATACAACAACTATAGATTATATTGAAGATTTTAACAATGAGTCTGTAATAAAACAATCCAATGAACACATTAAGATCATCTTAACACAATACCCAAGTAATAAACATAGGATAACACAATCAATCCCTAAATAGAGAAAGAACAATGAAACAATAAAAGAAATGCTTAACTAGGTTATTCAGCATCGATGTCACCTTTGAATCGATGTTAGGATGCTAGCTCTATAATATACCAGACCCATAGCGCATATGTTCGAACATATCCACGGATAGTTGAGAGTATACTCTATAGAAATGTTACGTTAGAAAAATCATATAAATACAGTCCGAGGCATCAATATAACTTAAACATTCTAAATACTTATTTCCTTCACAATCATAATAAGTCATATATGTCATTAAATTCCAAACTCAATTAGACCATACACAATAGTTTTGAACCCAATCCCAGTACATTATACAATACAAAAGTGACACAGTAAAGACAATATGTGTCATAACATGGAATGCTAATACAAAAGACATCTATCTAGCCTCAGGTATCAGATGACCAAACCTTTGAGCCATTATTGTCCCCCAAAAAAATAGTACTAGAATTCTATTAGATCACTTTAGAAGCTAGATCTCCCTTGAACCTAAAAATAAACGTTACAATTTTGATGAATTTGCGAACTTAGTGGGTGAACCATCATTGATGTGCTTACTCAAGTCAGAATACCACAATAAATTGCATAACTCAATCAACAAGTATATTACAAAATCCAGTATCGAATAACACATCACGTTTTATCATATTTTAATAAGTACTATATAGCAATACTATATATCACAATTTCAAAACAATTCAATAATTTCATCGCAATCATTCATATGATACATGTATAATTGTATATGCAAATGCACGTGTGATTTCTTTTTTTATTTTGCTTTGTTATGACCGAGTGCCTATCAACTCAATTTATAGTCCCATATTCGTTATGGATACTGGGCTCATTTCATATACTATCCCGTATCTGTTGTGGATACTGAGCTTATTGTTATGAGCCTAAGGCTCTTTGTGCACAATCCTGAGCTGTAAGCTCTTTTCCATATATTGGCTACTCTGGTCACAACTCCTTTATTTGATCATGCATTTCAATGTAATGAGATGCATCAAGTCACATATCATGCTTTCAGTACTTTTCATTCAATGTGCTCATGTCATATATCAAATCCTTCGGATCTAAGTTCAACATTCATCATTCAATTGTTCATACATTCCACGTTACACACCCAATTCAACAGAAGCACATATAATTGAGTTTACACATTTAGGTTAACTCATAATACGCTCTAGAATAGTTATTGCCTTGATGATCTGACAATTTCTAGATGCTGACGATCAACTTGTGTATCTATAATCAAGCAATACACACATAGTTCACATTCACTAATTTTTCAATCATATGAATATACAATCATATACATGTATATGTGTCATGTTTAATGATTGCTTAATTGACCTTCCCGGGTATGTATTCTTAACAAAAAATCTTGACTGTTTAATTATTATAGCTTGTATATTACCACTTTGCATTCAAGTTTATACCTTGAGTAAGTTTGATTACTCTAAATTTATCAATCATACATTCATCAACCTTTTCTAGCAATATACATTCATACAATTTCCCAATTATCATTCATTCATACCTAATAAACCTTACTCATATCCTTTGGATCATAATTGCATTCATAAGAATACCTTTATTCTTTTAACAACTCAAAATTTCCATATTTAAATACATTGATATCAAGACAATCCATTCCTTAAGTAATGACATCAATTAACAACCTAAACTTATTGAACCTTTAACTAAACCTAAGTTCATTTCAAGCCTTAATCAAGTCCAAATACACCAACGTAAAATGACTTATCCTCATTTGGTTCGACAAATTCACAAAACCAAAATTATCATTTAAAAGCTCTGGCTACGATCGTGGGATGAGTGGCCCTATTGTGCACTATCTAATTTCCTTTAATTCTCTACAAATTTCATCTACTTAGGATCAACATTAACACTTCAATTTTTCCAAAATTAATACTCTCAAAAGCTACTTCAATTCATGTTAATATAGCTTCCATCTTAGTTACTTTAAAGCTCTTTAAATTCTATTCATTTATGTCACTAACTACGTATACACTAACATCCCCATTTTTGCTAGCTTCAAAAGAAAATGCTTTCATATCAAATTCATGACACCTTCATAACAGTCCATTAATTATACCTCACTTATACCTTAATTATACCTTAATTCCTAATCAATTTCATCTTAATTTCCAGCTCAAAATCATTCATTTAACAGCTCATAAACTATTGTTTTTCCTACATGCTAAACAGAAAATAAACTTCCATTCATGCATCATTTCCATCACTCATTTAACACTAATATCATAATCAATCCATCCTCAATTTAATCATCATTGAGTTCTATTAACATATATTACAAGAGATCATTCTTTCACTTACTTGATCAGCTCAATTGCCTCCTTAAATATCAAGCTAACCTAGCCTTCCATACATGCAAGCACAATTTCAAGAACAAGATGGGAGTACATTCTTTCTCATAAGCTTTGTTAAAGGGGCTAAGATCAATGAAAACCCATCGACAAACTTTCTATAATAACCTGCTAACTTAAGAAAACTACGAATCTCTGACACATTTCTAGGTGCTTTCCACTTCATCACTGCCTCAACTTTCTTTGGGTCTACCTGTATGCCTTGTTTAGATACTATACGATCCAAGAACACCACTTGATCAAGCAAAACTTCACTCTTGCTGAGCTTAGTGTACAATTGCTTCTCTCTTATTATTTGTAAGACCAACCTCAAATGCTTAGAATGTTCCTCTCTACTCCTCGAGTACACCAAAATATCATCTATGAGTACAATCACAAAATGATCTAAGTAAGGTTGGAATACTTTATTCATCAATGCCATAAAGGTTACCGGTGCATTCGTCAATCCAAAAGGCATTACCAAAAACTCGAAGTGTCCATATCTGGTTCAATTAATAATACACTGACCTTAAATCTAGTTTAGTAAACACCAGAGCTCCTTGTAATTGATCAAGTAAATCATCTATTCTCAGTAAGGGATGCTTGTTCTTCGTTGTCACCCGATTCAATGGCCTATAATCAATGCATAATCTCAAGGTTCCTTCCTTCTTCTGCACAAACAAAACTGGAGCTCCCCAAGGTGATACATTGGGTATGATAAAACCTAACAATTCCTGCAATTGAGTCTTAAGTTACTTAAGTTCCACAGGTTCCATCCTATATGGAGAAATAGATATAAAAGCAATACCCGGAACTAAGTCAATAGTGAACTTCATTTCCCTATCTGGGGGTAATCTTAGTAATTCAATGGGAAATACATCTAGAAATACCTAACAATGGGAATATCCTGAATTGTCTGTTCAATTTAGGTACCGGTCATATAGGCTAAATAAGCCTCACATCCACTTCGAATCAGCCTAGAGGCACTCATTGATGAAATCAATATGGTTGGCACTACTTGACTAACACCTCAAAATATAACTTTTGGTTGATTAGGAGATTCAAGAATAACTTCTTTGGTATAACAATTCATCACGGACCTATGAGCAGTAAGTCAGTCCATACCCAAAATGAGTTCTATCTCTTTCAACTGCAATCCTATCAAATCAGCTTTCCACTTCGCCTGATCAACCTGAATCATGCACCCTTTAAACACTTCTCCAATCGCTATAGTACTTCCTACTCAAGCTTTCACCTCTAAGACAAATTTCAACATCTCTCGCTCACAATGCAGTTTAGATGCCAGACGTGGAGTAATGAATGAATGTGTAGATCCTGGACCTAACAATGTAAATGCCTCAAAATTAAAGACATATAACACATCTGTAACAATATCTAGAGAATTCTGTGCCTCCTGTCTAATTATAGCAAAGATCCTGGCCTGGGACTGTAGTTGGTTACTCCGTACCTCAGTCCTAACACTAGGACTTGTTAAACTAATTTTACCCTACCACTGCCTCTTTGTCCTACTCCACTGGTTCTGCTCTGCTAGACAGTCTTTTCAGTCACTGATCCTTCTTTCACTCTAGATTGTGTTCCTATATTGTGTGATAGTCTCTAATCTGATGCTCAAAAGAGCTACAATGTATGTAAGCTCCCGATATCTTCCAACATTCTCCAACATGTTTCTTTCCACAATGCTTACAACTAGGCATCTGTTGTGTTTGCCCTCTATATATCTGTCATCTAGATGCCTGACCTCTACCATTATTAGTATGAAAAAAACTGCCTCTCAGTCTAAACCCTGACTGCCTCGATCTAGTCTGTGATTGTGATGATCTATTATGGTGTTTAATAAATCTTCTACCAGAGTCAGTTTGAAACTCTCCATGCCTCTTAATTCTAAACTCCTACCTATACTCTCCTTGTTCATCCTTCAATAACTACTCAATCACAATCGAAGTAGCCCTCAACTTAGTGAAACTATTTAAATTAGTTATCGCTAACCTCGTCCTGATTTCCATATTCAGTCCATCCTCAAACCACCTACACTTATCTTCCTCAGTTGGAGTCAGATTAGTAGCATAGCCCATTAATTCATTAAAATGTACCTCATACTCGGCTACGGTGAGACTTCCCTATTTTCGATTGAGAAACTCTTTCATCTTCCTATCCAAATAAATCTTTGGCATATAATTCTCCTTGAAGACCTTCAAAAAGTCTTCTCACATCAGTCTACAAGGCCGAGCAGCACTACCTGGAATAGTCTTCCGCCACTGATAAGCTGGACCTTTAGTAATGAGACTGTGTAGTCAAACCTTTCATCAGACTCGTAATCCATCTAATTAAACACCCTTTCCATTTTTTCCAACCAACCTTCTACCTCGGCAGGGTTTGTACTTCCATAGAAGTCTAAAGCCCCCTGCTTTCTAAGTTTATCATACCTCCTTTCTCTCCTTTCAGGAATTCTCTAAGGCATTTGGTCAAATTGGACTCCCTATTGGCTCTTATAGACTCAAAGTCAGCTAATTCTATGACTTGATCTCCTATAACAAATGACCTATAACAAATAACAACTGTGATCACTTTATGAGTCTCTCACTAGCTGTCATATTTAAATGCTTATATATGTATCCCTAAGGATGCCAAACCATGTTCTGATACCAAAACTTGTAACATACCATATTCATAACGCATATGCCCAAACATATCCATAAATAGTCAAGAATATACTCTACGGAAATGGTACACTAGAACAATCATATAAATACAGTCTGAGGCATCAATATAACTTAAGCATTCCAAATACTTATTTCCTTCACAATCATAATAATTCATATATGTCATTAACATTCCAAATTCAAGTAGACTATACACAACAGTTTTGAACTCAATCCTAGTACATCATGCATTACAAAAATTACACACTAAAGACAATGTGTGTCATAACATGGAATGCTAATACAAAAGACATCTATCTAGACTTTGCAGGTATCAATTGACTAGATCTTTGAACCATTCTTGTCCCCAAAAAAACAGTATAAGAATTCTATTATATCACTTTAGAAGTTTGATCTCCCTTGAACTTGAAAATCAATGTTGTAATTTTGATGAGTGTGCGAACTCAATGAGTGAACTATCGTTGATGTGCTTACACAAGTTAGAATACCAAAATAAATTATATAACTCAATTCAACAAGTATATTACAAAATCTAATATCGAATACCACATCACATTTTGTCATATTTCAACAAGTACTCTATAGCAACATTTTATATTACAATTTCAGAACAATTTAATAATTTCATCACAATCATTCATATGATGCATATATAATTATATATGCAAAAGCACATGTAATTTCTTTTTTATTTTTCTTTATTGTGACAGAGCACCTATCAATCCAATTTACTGTCTCGTATCTGTTGTGGATATCGGGCTTATTGTTATCTAAGCCTGTGGCTCTTTGTGCACAACTTAAGCTCTTTTCCACAGATTGGCTACTCTGATCACATATCCTTTATCTAATCATGCATTTCGATGTAATGGATGCATCAAGTCACATATCATGCTTTCAGTACTTTTCATTCAATGTGCTCAGGTCATATCATATATCAAATCCTTCGAATCGCAGTTCAACATTCATCATTCAATTGTTCATACATTCCACATTACACACCCAATTCAACAGAAGCACATATAATTTAGTTTACACATCTAGGTTAACTTATAATACACTCTAGAATAGTTATTGCCTTGATGATCTGACAATGTTTGGATGTTGACAATCAACTTGTGCATCTATAATCAAGCAATACACACATAGTTCACATTCACTAATTTGTTCAACCATATGAATATACAATCATATACATATATATGTGTCATGTTTAATGCTTGCTTAATTGACCTTCTCGGGTATGTATTCTTAACCAAAAATCTTGACCGTTCAATTATTATAGCTTGTATATTACCACTTTGCATTCAGGATTATACCTTGAGTAAGTTTGATTACTCTAAATTCATCAATCATACATTCATCAACCTTTTCTAGCAATATACATTCATACAATTTCCCAATTCTCATTCATTCATACCTAATACACCTTACTCATATCCTTTGGATCATATTTGCATTGATAAAAACACCTTTATTCCTTTAAAAACTAAAAATTTCTAGATTTAAATACATTGATATCAAGATAATCTATTCCTTAAATAATGACATCAATTACCAACCTATACTTGTCGAACCTTTAACCAAACAATCTAGGTTCATTTCAAGCCTTAATAAATTCCAAATACACCAATGTAGAGTGACTTATCCTCATTTGGTTTAACAAATTCACAAAACAAAAATTGTCATTTAAAAGCTTTTCCAACGATTGTGGAGGACCTTCCCACGATCGCAGGATGACTGATTGTGCACTATCCAATTTCCCTCAATTCTCTACGAATGTCATCCATTTAGGATCATCATTAACACTTTATTTTTTACAGAATTAATACTCTCAAAAGTTACTTCAATTCATGTTAATATGGCTTCCATCTGCGTTACATTAAAGGTCTCTAAATTCTATTCATTTATGTCACTAACAATCATTCTTACACATACACTAACATCCCCTTTTTTTCCAGATTTAAACGAAAACTCTTTCATATCGAATTCACAACACCTTTATAACAGTCCATTAATTATACCTTAATTATACCTCTATTTCTCATTAATTTCATCTCAATTTCTAGCTTAAAATCATTCATTTAATAGCTCATAAACTATTGTTTTTTGTGCATGCTAAATAGAATAGAAACTACCATTTATGCATCATTTTCCAACACTTATTTAATACTAATATCATAATCAATCCATCCCTAATTCAGTCATCATTGAGTTCTATTAACATATATCACAAGAGATCAATCTTTCACTTACTTGATCAGCTTAATTGCCTCCATAAATATCAAGCTAATGTATCCTTCCATGTATGCAAGCACAATTCCAAGAACAAGATGGGAGTAGAATGATTTTGACAGTAGAAAAAAGATAACAGAATAATCTATCTATCTCAATAAAGAATTTGACCAAGGTTTTGAGGTGGTAATAGACAGAACTGAAGTAAAATTTCAGAGTTATGAGGGGGTGTGTGTGTTTCAGTGGTGAGAGGGAAAAAGAAGAAAGAAGATAGTAGAAACAATTTCTGCATTAGCTTAGTTCATTAGGTGCTAGGTGTCACTATTTTACAATGGCATTTGTCACCTATGCATTCAATCCACTTGTCCTATATATAATCTGCCAAATGTCATCAAAATCCTAGTCCATTTGTCACTCAATTCTCCAAGCCATTTGTCATTTAATTTTCAATTCCAAATGTCACTGATTTTATAGGCTTAGTTATCCTAATTTTTCATGTGTCAACTTATCTTTCCACTTGACATTTTTCCTAGACTGAATGTACATTTTAATTCGTCAATTTCTCAATTGTAACAATTAAGTTCAAATTACTAATTATAATCCATCAAACCAAAATTCAAAACATAAGCAATACAAAATCAATTCATCATCATTTTAAACCTTTCATATCCCGAAACATGTCAATTGAGTGTATTATCTTTGCAATGTTTTTCTAAATCAATATTCATGAGTGTATATGTTCATGTTATGTATGTGAATGAAATGCACCTCATAAATTCTAAAATGATATGACTTAAAAGTCTAACATTCTAACCCTCAGTAAGTTTTAAAAACTGGCTATTATAAGCTTTCTATGGATCTCCAAAGGAATGGAACTTTGCCCCTTTTATTCTTCAAAATTGAGATCTCACACCCTTAAAACTAAAACCCCAAATGAAAACATCAACCTTCTACTGTCATATTATATCATTTTATACCAAAAAGGAGGGTTAAAATGGGACACATGGCCATTTCTCATAGGGTAAGTAGTTGTTCAAGCCCGTAAATGTGAGTCATGGGACTCACGGGTGTGAAAACCTTGTATGGGAGTGAGAGATGACACAATTGTCATGGATGTAAGACATGAGTCATGGGACTCACGAGCGTGAGAACCTTATATGGGCGTGAGAGATGACACAATTGTCATGGATATGAGACGTGTCTCATGACCATGATAAATCATGCATGGTCGTAAGCTGGCTCAACACTCTTCATGCTCTTCATTTTATGTATTTTCTTGTCTTCTCTTGCTCTAATCCTCTTCTCCTTCTTACTCTATGAAGACAAATGGATATGAGTCTCAAGAAGATGGCTCAAATATGGTGCTTTCAACTTACTTTAGCTCTTTCTCTTCTAATTTATACCTAAAATCAAATATGAACTAAAGTGAGTATCTTAAGCATTTTCATATCATTAATTAGTAAGTGTTATGGAATAAATGTACAATCAATCGAGCATATATCATTCTTCCACTGAGTTTCTCCATCAGGAATAGGCCTGTAAGGCCTAGATAATGGCGGTGACAGGTGAAACTCCCCCACCCTTAAATTCGACTAAATACCCAGCCTTTGTTATTGCTGCTAAGCTTTTTGTCAGTGCTTCACTGGCAATAGACACAATAAGTACCTATTAGGAATCTACCCAAGTCCAGGGAGCATGGAAAATCAAACTACCCATTCACCACCATAAAGGTACTCTCAAACATTATCCTAATATGTTGAAGGATGGAATATTGTCTCCTCTAAAGGAATTGTTGCAAGCTAGAGCAATTGCGTGGTCATCTGCGTTGGTGGGTTTCTTCTAAAGTAAACGACTGGCCTTCCTTATGGTGAGAGCTTAGGTTATTGCTCGCTGGGGAAAGAAGGGTCTAAGGAAGACCATGTTAATGGAGGATGCGAACATTCTCCTTAAATTTTCTACTGAATAGCATCTTCTTGAAATTATCAAATTTGGTTAGTGCATATTGGGGGACAATCTATGTTCTTATATAGTAGGGGTCTTAGAAACCAAATAAGAGTTTCTAATCTCCGAGAGGTCTCTATGTTTTTGGGTGTGGATTGGGCTATACATACAAACTTATTCTCTCACTTTAATGGAAGAATCTTATGATTTTACCATACCGAGCAAGTTTCAGCTCTTGTGTATAAGGAGAGTGATTAACACCTATAACTATCCTGTCTCCACAATGGTTGTAACAAAAGGTTCATTATTTCCCTCATTTACAATTTTAATTTCCAGTTTTAAAGGTTTATTCTATGGTCCAATTTGTAAAAAATTGAAGCCATTATCACAAATCCTTATATTTTCTTAGGTGATTTTAATTGTATCAAAAAACAAACTAGATTTTGAGGAAGGTAAAGACTTCTATCTACCACAGAAAAAGAACTTGAAATTTTTTTACAACATATACAACTTACTGACTTGCAGTATAATGGGTGATTCCTTACTTGTTCCAATAAGCAACAAGGTCAATATATAATTCAAAGAAAGCTCAATCAATCTTTGGTAAACTCATCTTGGTTATCTTTCTTTCCTCATTCATGTGCCCATTTTGGGGATAACCTTCTATCAGACCACTCTTATATACACATTCGACAGATGATCAACTCTGACTTTCGAGGAACTTCATTTAGGTTCTTTAATGGACTTACCAAATAACCCAAGTTCTTGGATATTATGAGAGAAAATTGGAAACAACACATTTTTGGTTTTAAATCCTTCCAATCGATGCAAAAATTGAAGAAGGTGAAGATTGTTCTAAAAAATTACAACTCCATACACACCTGTTAGATCAAAGAATGTAAATCTCGACTTTTAGTTGCTTAAGCTAACTGCTATCAACACTCTCACAATTCCCAAATGAAAGATACTAAAATTCAATGAGTAAAAGAGTATTAGCAGGCTTTATTTATGCATAATCCATCCTTCAATAGAAAGCTAGAATTGCATGGTTAAAAGATGGGGATCAAAACATAAATTTTTTTATGTCTCCATTCTAGCTAGGCAAAATACAAACAAAATAGTTGAGCTCTTAGATGCAGATGGAAATTTCAACTCCTCTCAACCTATACTTCTGTCCATCACTAGGAGCTTCTTTGAATAGTTATTGGGAATAACAAATTAGCATAACTAACACATCAAAATGTGGAGATACTTTTACTGCTCTTTAAATCCGACTACTAAGGAGTATATGATTGCCCATTTCTCAAAAAATGATGTAAAGCAAGTTCTCTTCAATATGAACCCCTCGAAAGCTTCAGGACCCAACGACGTTACTGCTTGTTTTGTCTAAAAGAATTGTATTGGAGTCCTGTTTACACAAGCTATTCATGAAATCTTAACTTCCTATAAGATGCTTAATGCAATCAATCATGCTTTTATATATCTGATTTCCAAGAAGTCTAATCCCTCCTCACTACTTAATTATAAACCTATTTCTTGTTGCACTACCATTTATAAGGTCATTACAAAATTGCTAGCTAATAGAATGAAGAGGGTTATGCTTGAGATTACTAAACTGAATCAAGGAGCATTCCTTGAAGGCCATTCCATCAAAGAAAATATTATCCTCATGCAAGAATGTAACACCCGGTATCTGATTTACCTGGTACAGCAGAGACTAATGTCATTAAAATCAGGACAGTGAATTATAATTTT
>JAOQMS010023978.1:0-15443 GCA_027563885.1 Erythroxylum longipes | reverse complement strand
AAATATTATTAATAATTAATTAATTACATTATAATTAACTAAAATATAATTAATTAATTAAAATATAAGAAATTAAAATATAATTATTCATTAATTAAAATATTGTAATTAATTAATTAATTAAAATATTATTAATTTCAATATAATTAATTAAAATATAATTAATAATTAATTAATTACAATATAATTAATTAAAATGTAATTCATTCATCAATTAAAATTTAATTAATTAATTAATTAAAATATAATTAATTAATTAGTTACAATATAATTAATTAAAATATAATTTATAATTAATTAAAATATTTTAATTAATTAATTACAATATTTTAATTGATCAATATATTGTAATTAATTACAATATACCTAATTAAAATATAATAAATTTTTATTTCTCAATTTTTTTGCAAACCAACTACTGTCAATGATAATAGTAACCATTCCTTCCTTTTAACCAACCATCATAATTATAATGATAATATCCATTCTCATTCCTCACTATATTCATTCACAATTCTATTATCATTCTCCTATACAAACCAATCGCCCCGTGAGAGTATATGTGTGTGTGTGTGTGTATATATATATATATATATATATAGGTTATGGTTATCCTATCATATCCTATTAAATCTCATATAAGATTTAATGAGACATAATTAGAATACTGTAATCAGAATAGAGGATTTCATGTGATCACAATCTGGCCATTTGAGAAGAAATCCTTTGTTCTGATTACGGTATTCCAACTATATCTCATTAAATTTTATTCGCACATTTATATGCTTTTATAAATGTGTGAATAAGATTTAATGAGACATGATAGTAACAAGCAGAGGATTTGTTACTGTTTGCGATGGGCAATAATATGATTGTCCGAAGGATACTATAATACTATATTACTTTAAACAACTTTATATTAATGATGGAGCTCTCTTATGCTCCTCTTGAGCTAGTATGATAAAAACCTCGTATTTTATCAGCAGAATTGAACAACAATAGGACCCAAACTCAACCTAAGCCCAAGGTGGTGTGTGCTAGAACTTACACTTGCTGTGTGCTAGAACTTACATTTGCCACTAGTCAAGCTCTAACACTTACAATCTCTCTTATAAACAATTTAGAGTAGACCAATTGTGTTATGAATTGTGTCTGTTAAAATCAACTTATATAAGTCCTTCCTTGATGAGGTTGGTACTTGCTAACCAATGCAGCTTTGATCTAGGAAGGATCGGTCAGGAAACCATACGATACTCACTATACAACATACATGCAACAATTAAAATAGAATTGGACAAAGCATATGATATGATCAAATGCATGCTTACTGAATTAATCAGAGCAGCCACTATTCAATTTGACTAATTTTGCAAAACATGTGCAATACAATGTTCCTGTTAAATCTCAATGGATCAAGATGTCCAGTTGGGATACAGAAAAGGTTGCTAGCGGAAGAGCTTGCAACACGTACACTTGACTTCCATTAGTGGAAGAGATTGTAACTCAGATGTATCAACTTGGAAAGATACTCCTCCTGGAGTTCTCACGATCAAATCCATCTCTATTCTTTAACATCAATAACAAGAAGCTCCTTTACCTAACTATTACGAAAAATAGGTCAGGATTCGTTCACGTGTGCAGCGGAATATTATGAAAATTGTTTAGATTTTAATTTTTCAGAAACCAAGATCACTTTAAATTCTATAAAATAATTAATACGTAAATCATAATAAAACATGAATATTAATTCATACCTTATTCCGAAGCTTAATCTTTTTCTTGTCGTATCCCTTAAACTGTTTCTGAAACTAGTTCATCTCAACCACTATAGCTACATAAGTATTTGACCTTTAACAGTATCTACAGAACGTGTTGAAAGAACTATACAACTATTGCAAAGTGGGTTAGGCAAGGAGTGATAGTTTCATTAGACGTTAAACCTAATTATAATAGGTTTTGGATATTTTAGTGATTTAATTGAAATTAAATTCTAATTTCAATTAACCTTTAACTATAATTACAATTAATTATAATTAAATGTTAGTTATACCCAAATAAAGATCTAATATCTCATATTGATCTTTATTTGTTAAATATCTCATATTTAATTATAATGTTTTACAAATTTTACATTCAAGCCTAACTTCATTAGAATGTCTTTAATCTATTAAACTCATTCTTCGTGTGTGACACATTAGTATCTCAAATATGTTGACAATGTAGACAAATTATAATCCTAAATTATGTTTAGGATTAGATAAACTAAACTTCTTTAATTTATCTTTCATTCTCTAATTAAACAATTTATATCCACAAATCAAGATTGTCCTCTGACAACACATCATGACCACCCAAATATTTAGGAATGTCAAAGTAGTTTTATCTAACATTTTGATGCATGATTTTTCTATAAATTTCAATTCCTTCGTCATATAATGTTCTGACTAAACATAGAGTATGAAAGTAATGTCTACTCTATTTTGAGTCCAATCATATTAGTTCTCCGTCAATAGCTATTGATTTAGTTAATGACATTTGTAAACTATTTAAAAAATATCATTCCACAATGACCAAGAATTTCCCGAATCAATACTAATCGAGAACTGCAAAACATTCTCCCTAATTACTTTAAAGTGATGAATCCTATATTGATCACTCAACTATCTCCATATAGTTTATGGTACATCCAATGACTACTAGCTGAGCTATCGTTGACTAGGACAAATCATAAGTAGTATCAAAACATAGCAATCCTTATACAAGATAACTTTGGAGATCTCATGTCAAAGGATCACTTATACAATCATCACAATGAGAATTTCCATATACATACAAGTAATGCTCCAAATGGATTTCTATGGGGTTAGTTTAGTGAACTTGTTCTCTAACAAGCACCTACACTTTTGTTTAAGTATCTCCATACTTTAGTCTATAAGATTAAATACTTCCTTTATAAGGAAAAACATAACGTTTGCTAGTCTTTTTACGTTCTATTAGGTACTGGTCTTAATAGAACAATGACTAGGAACAAGTTAGGGATAATACATAAATAAAATACGAATTTCATAATTATAATCTCATCATAATTTCATTTCTATGTACAATTATCCCATAGACATCATCATATACATCTAAATATATACAAGATAAAGAATACCTTTAAATTATTTTGTCAATAAACTACAACCAACTGATTGGCTATAGGGCATAAACCAACAATCTCCCACATGTACTGAGACAATTATTTATCTTATACAATATCACCATATAACAATTATGTTACTGCCGAGACAATAGCTTAAGAAGATAATTCTATAAGATTTCTATAGTGAACACTTACTTAAATCTTACAACTTTTATCTTAATTATCATCATAATTAAGAAAATATTGCCTAAATACATAATGTATCTTTGATGAGACCTTAACTCCTTTTACATGCCCAATGGCTCTAATATTCTATTGTACATTATTGTTTTCAACAGTGTAAGAAACTATATCAAGTTCATTAAAGAAATTATTGAGCCAATTAATCATTTCCCCTAAATGAAAATTATGTTGTGGCTTAATTATCGACCATTGCTACATTGGAATCTTTCCAATCTTAAAATGATATTGTTTTGAGTAAAATAGAACTTAATTAGTACATCTAAAGTTAATATCCATATAATCTTAAACTCAAATATAAACTCATACATAAAATAATAGATATCTTTAATACTTCACAAGTATCAAATATCTTAAATATTAAACATCTTTAGTACATTATTATGTACTTGGACTTAGAATACGTAAACAATTTCCAATCTATCTCTATAGTTCTAATTCTCATAATTAAGTTGTTAACTTTTTATATCCAACAAGTGTTGTTCTTAGAAAATTATAGTTTCAACAATTGACAACTAGAATTGTTGTTCTCTATGAGCAGTATGTCTTTACAAACTCTCACTGAAGAGGACAATTATACTCCAACTAAACTTCTTATAGATATGATAAATTCACAATTATCTCCAAAACAAACTATTTGAATTTATAATGAAAGTGAAGCTTTTAATGTCTCATAGCCTTTCAACTATACATCAAGTGAATCAACAAAGACACTAATTCTAAATGAATGTATTGTCATAAGATTTAAACTTTTCAAATTTCATCTTGCTCCCACTACTTATCTTAAGAACCATTCTCTTATAAGTGTTCATTGAAACAAATAATTTGTTTAATAGGTCTGTAAAATTATATCTAACTTTTTGGATATCTCATAACCTTTTATTACCCAACTTAGTTATAAAACTAATGGATAATATATGCTTCAATCAGGCATCACATCCTTAGATCGTGAACTTTGACTCCTTTAAAAACTTATCGTTTCATATCTAATATGAAATCTTGTTAATTGATTCAATTAGAACTATTGAAGGTAAGTCATTGTACTAGGTATAGTTATAAAAGAAATAATATTACATCATACAATGTCTCTTATTGTATTTTTCTCCTTATATAAATCTATACTCTTATGGAATTTTATTGTAAAGGTAATTTCTAGAGAATCTCATTCTGTATAAATAACCCAAAACTTAAAACTTACCAAATCGATCTCATCGAAGTGCTTCAACATTCTCAATACTTAATTTCTATCTACATTTTAATAATTTAAATTTTTCAAAATTTTAAATTAGTATTTAATTTAATATATATGTCTGTATAATATAAAGTCATTAGTAATACTAATAAAATATAAGAATCATCATTTTATGAATTGTTATTCCATCCAATACATCATATGTATAAATTTATCAATTCAATACCATCATCATCCTTTCACCAAAGGTTGATTTGGTTATTTTTTTATATATATATATATATATATATACCATTGTATGTAACTTTATGATTCTCATCATGTTCATTTAACCAATATGGAATAAAAGGATAGTCTCGATTATCTAACTGTATATTTTTCCACTTATGTTAAACATAATTTTCCTTTAATCCAATACAAACAAACTATTTGTATAAACATGGATCAACTATTTTTACTTAACAATCTATTTCTTATTATGCATTGAACATTATAATAATGTTAAATATGAATTAATTATCATATACTCCTAAGCATCAACTAGAAATTTATATGATCTCTATAATATCATGTCTAGGCAAGAAAAGTCATGCAATCATTTTTCTTCCAATGACAACTATTATCATATTATAGCAAATTCCTTTAACTGTAATCCACAATTACACTTTTAGTAGAGTAAATTGAATGAAACAATTTCATCAATGTATTATACCTTTTAGCTCTCTTTATGCAACCTCTTATGTCTTGCTATTATGGTATTAACATACATCTTACATGTTGTCATCAAATTTTATAAGAGATTAGTCATATGAAAATGTCAATACATTTTGTCATCCATATAATTTTGATATATCTCTAAAACTTTAACATCAAATCCTCAATAAGGATTTATAGCAAAATTACATAGCAGACTTATAAATTTTTTATCTATCATAACTTATGTCCAAGAAATTCGGTTCATCAACTCTTAGTATCAATTATACTAAGCAAGGTAAATTTTACTCAGAAAAAATATAAAAGTAAGAAAAACAAGTAATTAATTATATGTCATGACTAACAAATAAGATCATGATTTTAATCATGTATTTGGTTACTCCTACTATTTTTTTTCAAATAATGGCTCTTATTATTATTCAGAAAGATTAATCTTTCTAGTGGGCTAGGATCTCATTCCAATTTAGTTGATCTTGAATTTGTTTAACAAACTAACTAAATTTAAATTATGTAGATAACAACTTTATCAATCGCATCTCATGTGACTCCTAGCTCCATTAAATAATAACTTTTGCCATAACATATCTTATATATTATTCCTAACCCTGCCTCTAAATTCATATAACCATGAGTTTGCTCATTCAAATGACAAAAATTTAGTCAAGTAAGACCTATTATCATAAGACTAAACATATTCGGGTCAAAACAACCTTGAGTTTGCTTAACAAACCTAACAATAAACATAACTTTGGTTTATTCTTATAATAATGGAAGGCAACAATCATGTTCAAAACATGTACTTAATAATTTTAATGATGAATTTAATTTTTTTTCATTTCATCAAACACAAAACTTTATATGTAATAATAATACATACATAAAACATGCAATTTAATATGCATCCAATATATATATATATATCAAACATATAAATAAAGCATGCAACTTAAGCAATCATAATAAAATTATATTCATAAATTATCAAGCTTTGTTTGATTCTATTTATTGATCTTCACATTATAAAATAATATTTCTAATTCCTTGGATAATTAAATTAGATTAAACTCAATGATTCCTAAATAAATTAAATTCATATTCCAAATAAAAATTTAATTTGATTTTAAAATAATTTTCAAATTCGATTGGAAACTATTTCTAGTTATCGTGATGTCTTTAATAAAATTTAATTGAAAATAATTTTCAGTGAATTATGCTTCTTACCTATTATAATTTAGAAAAACTCTTTTTTTAATCAAATTTCAATAAGCAAGAAATTCTACTCCAATTATAAAATTATTTCTAATATAATTGGAAATATTTCTATCTTAAGTAGAAAATGATTTTTTAATATTAAAAAGAAACTATTTTTGAAAATTAAATAAAGCACTTTTAAATTTAATTAAGAAAGTCGTTTACATCATTTATTTAGAGATTAATTTCTTAGTTAATTAGAAAATTTATTCTTTAATAAATTAAAAGACTAATCTTCAAAATATTAAAAAATGCATATTTTCTCAATTAATAAATGAAAATTTTTCAAATTTAGTCAAGAGAAATGTATTTTCTAATATATCAACAAACTTATTATTTTTAAATAAAGAAACAATTTCTAAATAAATAAAATAATAATTCTCTAAATAAAATAAAATAATAAATTTAATTTGTCTTAATAAAATTGAAATAAATAAAGTTTAATTAAGAAACACCTTTCTTAATTACTTAAGAAAGCACTTTTATTAATTTTAGGAGTCTAATTAATTAATTTCAACCTAATTGAAAATAATTATTTTTAACTTTAGAAGTAACTTTTCTAAATTTTAAATAGGAATCTATTTAATGATTAATCTTAATGGCATTAAAAAAGTAATTAAAATAATTATGAAATTTATTTTAAATTTTTAAATAATTTTAAAATTTTGTTTGGTATAAAATTTAATTTATTCAAGGATATCATTAATCTTATGCTCAAACAAGACTTAGGGGTGAGTAGTTGATGAGTTTGGGAAGAGTTCAATGATAGGAAATAAAAAGTGAGTGGTTGGTTATATGTTATCACTGTAGAGACAATAGTTTAATATCCAAGTTTCAAGGAATCCTCGATACCCTCATGCATCAGAGGAATGAAACTCATTCCTGAGTAGCGGGGGTGTTACTGGCATGACAACCACTATCACGCCTATGATAAGAGTGTAATAAGCCTTTTTTTTAATGTTTTTAATTTTAATTAATTAAAATAATATTACAATATAAATAAATAATTAAAATATAATTAATAACAATATAATTAATCAAAATAATATAATTAATTAATTACATTATAATTAATTAAAATATGATTCATTTATTAATTATAATATTAATTAATATAACAAATTTTTATTTATCAATATTTTTAACAATTCAACCATTATCAATAATAATGGTAATCATTCATTCATTTTAAGCAATCATCATAATTGTAATGATTATATCCATTCTCATTCTTTACTATATTCATTTTTATTCTTATTATCATTCTCTTATGTGAACCAAACCCCTCTTATTCTTAAGTTAGGTTACATTAATTTTGTAACCAAACAAGACTCATTCTACCTTGATCCTTAAACACTTCCAAAGTTATCCATGTTGCCAAACATCCTTATTGTTAAAAATCTATTCTACCCTGATCTCTAAACAGTTCCAAAGTTATCCATGTTGCCAAACATCCTTATTGTTAAAAATCTCTTACTCTTGTCTAAATTCCATACCCCAAATGCACCCCTCTTCGTTGAAATCCTAGATTTGATAACCACAAAATAAACCCTAGAACCCCTACTAAGGCTGCCATTGTCGGCCCATCTTGTGCCATCGCTGCCTCCGTCGCCCTTGGTCCTGCCACCAACTACACGTCTTCGTCTTTTCTGCTTGCGATGATATTCTTCCACATCCTACCAGTGCCTCACAACATTGTTGCAAAGGTGCAACTTCCGTAGAGAACTAGTTGCGACATGGAGGATGCGTCTGCCATCCACTCGTCTACCAAGAGCAGCAGAAATTGCTGCTTGTTTTCTCCAGCTTCTGCGACATCGTTTCTGAGCAGTTGGTGACACCATAGGCGACTTCAACCTTCCTCCTCGTGCGTCCAGACGAAGCCACAGCTTCCAACCCCATCTTATGGAGCTTCATCGACGTCTCAGGCTGGACCATCGTGCGTCCATAACGCCCACGACAACACTTTCTTCAGTTCACGTGCCTCCAATACAAGTTTTTGGATTATTCAAATAAAATAATTATAAAATTTTTTGTATTTTGATTTTTCAAAAACCAAAATCATTTTCAATTCTACAAAATGATTAATAAGTAAATCATAATAAATCATGAATCGTAATTCATATTTTATTCTAAAGCTTGATTCTTTTTTTATCGTTTCTCTTAAACTATTTATGAAACCGACTAAACCTCTAATGATATTTACAAAACATATTAAGAAAACTTAACAATTATTGTAGAGAGGGTTATGTAAGAAGTGTTAGCTCCATTAGATCTTAAGCTTTAGCTCCATTAGATCTTAAGCCTCTTTATAATAGATTTTAGACATTTTAATTAAAATTTAATTAGAATTACATAATATCTTAATAGATTTTAGACTTTTCAATTAAAATTTAATTAGAATTACATAATATCTTAGGTTGATCCTTATTTATTAAATATATTATATTTAATTATAACATTTCTCAAACTTTATAATTAAGTCCAACTTAATTAAAATATTTTTCTCTGTTCAACCATTCTTTATATGTGACCTATTAGGTTCTCAAATATGTTGGCAATATATATAAATTATAAACCAAAATTAGATTTAGGATTAGATAAATTAAACTTCTTTAATTTATCTTTAATTCTCAAATCAAAAAATTTATTCCTATAGATCAAGATTGACTTATAACACCATATCATGACCACTCAAATATTTAGGAATGTCAAAGTGGTTTTAACTGACCATTCTATGCATGATTTTTTTATATAATTCAATCATTTTATCATACAATGTTCTGATTACATGTAAAACATCAAATTAATTTATACTCTATTTTAAGTCTAATCATATTAGTTCTCTGCTATTAGCTATTAATTTAATTAATGAAAATTGTAAATTATTTACAAAAAGTTATTCTACCTTGACTAAGGATTTCTCGAATTAATACTAATCGAGAATAATAAAACATTCTACCTAATTACTTTTAGGTGATGAATCACATATTCATTACTCAACTATCTTCATATAATTCATGATACATCTAACAACTATTGACTGAGTTATCTTTGACTAGAACATGTCATAAGTAGTATCAAAACAAAACAATCCCTATACAAGATAACTTTGGAAATATCAAGTTAAATGATCACTTATCATCATAATGAGAATTTTCATAATGTTACAAGTAATGTTCTAAATGAGTTTCTTATATAGGGTCAGTTTAGTGAATTATTCTATAAGAAATACCCATATGTTTGTTTAAATATTTTGATATTTCAGTATATGAAATCAACTATTTCCATCATAAAGAAAAACATAACATATGCTAGTTTTTTATAATATATTAATATTCAGTCTTAATATAATGGTGACTATAAACAATTTAGGGATAATAGATAAATGCAATATAAATATCATAATCATAATCTCATCATAATTTCATTTGTAATGCATAGTTATCCCACAAATCTTATGATATATATCTAAATATGTATAAAATAAAAAACACCTTTAAATTATTTTGTCACTAAACTACAACCAATTGACTGGTTGTAAGGCATAAACCAATACTAACATCCTGTAAAACATTGTAGCATCAAACTTCTAGCGACATCTGTGAAAGCTGTCTATCATCTCAAGAGTGAAGTCCTTCTTATGGAAACTATTGCATCATTGATTTGTACAAATGGGGCATCCCTTTATTTTGGAGTTGTCATCAACATACTCATCATAGAAGGAAAATATATAATTCATGTACTAGGAGATTGCTCAAAATTTGCTAGTGTTTGGTTCTCTTTATTACTTTCAGGCCAGAGATAACTTATTCTTACTTCCATAACATATCACATTGGTTTATGTCCAACTTGTATTAATCACCGCTTGTACCTTATATTGAAACCCTTTATACTATTTGGAACTAGCATAATAAACTTACATTTAATGTTGATTTCACCTAGCCACAGAATGGTTATAGTTTGAACTACACTAAATAAATGCCATGCTGCAATAACTATGGAGATATCGCAATGCAATCTTACCCAAATGTAACTCTACTCTAATGGTAATAGGGAAAATTAATATCTCTACCCATAGTTTCACTAAGGAAGGAGTTGGGGTCATATGATTGGGTTTGTCCTAAGATTGAATATGTCCATTGGTATTAAAGATATTTCTTTTACAAAGGTAAGGGGATGAATTACTTACATCTATGTAGCTCATTTGGTAGTATCAGTCATTCATCCATTAGTCTTAGACCCATATTTGTATACAAAAAAAATCAAAATTGCAGTGCTTACTATCTTACGTAGATTATATCAAGATTATATACACGAAAAACCATCTTACAATCCCCTCCCCCTAAATGTAATTCTTTAGTTTCGAAGTTTATGTTTGGGACTATGTTATAACCCTAAAAATGCTCCTCTTTCATAAGTTTTTGTTTCATTTGCTCTAGACCTTCATTGCCTTGACATAGATGTCTTGGTCTATACATACCTAAACGCTTTCCATTTCTACATTTTTTGCTTTAATTTTAATATACATATACCGCCTTCCCAAAAATTATTCTTTTGGTTAAAACCTTTACTTTTTTTCTAATAAAGTAAAACAATGTCTTTAGTTATATTTTTTTATTAATCCATCTTTTAGACCAATCAAAAGGATAGAGTTCATGATCACCAGATTTATAACTTAATGAAAAAGAATAGAGATAATTATCACTTTATTTCTCTCTTGAATGAACAATGATTTTCCCTCTCACTTGAATAGTAACTTTCCATTTGTAAAACCTTCTTTAGTGGGTTGAGTTCATAACTTTCTTTTTAAGGAAGTTTCATGGAAGCCTTAAAAGGAGGCCCTTCTCTTCTAGGAGAGCTATATAATCAATTCCTAACCTTGCAAGCGTCAACAGAAGTTGACATTGTGAGAGAAATGAGTAAACAAAAAACATATGGCGTGAATGGAGCAAAGAAAATATAGAGAAATGTAGTATCAGCAGAAACATCTCATAAGAAACCAAAACACTTCCATGCTACCTTAGTTAATGGCATTGCATCTCCTCCTCTTGAGTCGTTATAGGAAGGTGCAAAACACTGGAGTAATACTCTAGTTGGTTTCTTTCTAAGCAAAAGGCCAACTTTCCCTTTTATACATAAATGGGCCCAAACAAGATGGGGAAATAAGGGTCTAGACAAAATCCTACTCACTGAAGGAGACACCTTTTTATTCAAATTCATAGATGGGGATAGCATGTGTAAGATAATGGAGTCAGACCCTTAGTATGTGGGGGAACAACCTATGTTCATCCAAAAGTGGGTTCCAGGTTTGGAATTTGACATAACAAGAATAAAGACCATTCCCTTGAGGATTAACTTTCATAACATACCTCTTGAATACTATACTTTAGATTGTTTAAGTTTTCTAGCTAATTCTATAGGAAAGCTAATAGCTTTTGATTTAGCCATTCCTAAACTTAAGAAAGTATGTTATGTAAGAATCTATGTGGAAATTAATCCTAAAAATGCTTTACCTAAAACATTACCTATCATAAAGCAGAACACTACCAATGAATTGATTAAAGCTGAGATCCAATTATTTTAAAATTGGAAATATCAACTAGGAAAACAAATATGGAAACCTATAGGAAGACTTTTCTCAACAGGTGATTACTATAAGCTAATGAGGAATAGAGAGCAACTTACATCTCAAAACAATGAAGATAACACTAATGATACTCCTGAAATTCAGATAACCTTACCAATAGAAGGTGAGATCTAGCTCACCAAACAAGACATAATTAAAGTTCCTAAACCTATAGAGGAGAGGGGAAGACCTGATACTGACCCTATTAATAGTGAGCATGAAGAGGAGGCACCTTTATAATGGCTTTTTAAAGTGATTAAGGAGTATATTGAGTAATTTACTCCAGCTTCTAGCATAAAGTTAGGGAGGAAGAGCAGGAAACCCAAAGGGGTTTCGTAGCTCCATACCTACTTAATTCCTATGCCTTTTTGGAATATTAAAGGGTTGAATGATCCTTACAAGGGACATGTTATCAAATCCCATTTGTTGGAAAATAATCCAATCATTCTTGGATTGTTGGAAACTAGAATTAAAGCTCAAAAGCTCTAATCATGATCACGTATTCAATGGCAAAGTTATATATGCTTACAATAATAAGAAAGTGCAGATCACTAGTTTAAACAAATCAGATAAATATATTCATCTTAATTTCATGCTTGTAAACGTAAGTATTAGTTTTGAAACTGTTACTATTTATGCTGCTAACTTCTAATTTCAGAGAACAAAACTCTAGGAGGATGTGTGCTATATTCGAAACTCAATGAATAAGCCTGGTTGATAGCTGGTGACCTTAATTGTGAATTACATCCCTCAAAAGCTCAGGAAGATGGGGTTAATTCATCCAGTTTTGGCAAATAGTTGGAAAATGCTCTAACCAAGCTAGATGTGTAATAGCCCAGACCACCCGCTTGCAGATATTGTCCACTTTGGGCCTCAGCCTCTCAGGCCTCGCGCCCTCACGGTTTTGTTTTTCCAGCGTGTAAGCCTCTTTAGGGCATTACTCCTGCAGGACTTCCCAGGAGGTCACCCATTTTGGTACTACTCTTGCCGTAGCACATTTAACTTTGGAGTTTTAATGGGATTCGGTGCGTTGGGGTATAGAAAACGTGTCTACAAGGGAGAGGTATCTGCACCCTTATAAGGCATGCTTCGTTCCCCTCTCCAACCGATATGGGATCTACGCTCCGCGGCACTATGACTGTTGGGTAGTCTCACCCCCTCTTGGGAGGTCAGCGTCCTCGCTGCATACCGATCCGAGTACTGGCTCTGATACCAATTGTAACAGCCCAGACCACCCGCTTGCAGATATTATCCACTTTGGGCCTCGGCCTCTCGGGCCTCGCATCCTCACGGTTTTGTTTTTCCAAAGTGTAAGTCTCTTTAGGGCATTACTCCTACAGGATTTCTTAGGAGGTCACCCATCCTGGTACTGCTCTTGCCCTAGCACATTTAACTTCAGAGTTCTGATGGGATCCGGTGCGTTGGGGCATGGAAAACACGTTTATAAGGGAGAGGTATCCACACCCTTATAAGGCATGCTTTGTTCCCCTCTCCAACCGATATGGGATCTACGCTTCGCGGTACTATGGCCGTTGGGTAGTCTCAAAATGTAACATCCCGTTCCCATACTAAGGGTTAGAACCCTAAAAATTTGGTACATAAGTCATTAAATCCCAAAGTCATATATAAAAATTTCCATTACCATTTGACCCTTATTTCAACTGCCATTCATCAATTATTCTGTCACTTGGCATTTTTCTTAGTCCAAAAATATGGGACCATAAGTGATGAGGGTAGTGACACTTGTCACTTTCTTATGGTCCCACACTTGTCACTACCCTCATCACTTATTATTCTTTTACCCAATTAAAGACTATTCCATGGTCTTTTACTTACCATTCATGACATATGCTCCATTTCTCCATCTTCATCTTCTTTCTTTTCATCTTTCTCTTCTTCTCTCACGAAAATCACTCTCAACCTCCCCATACTAATTTTTGGTCTAACTCTTTCACCTTGATTCTCCAAGATTTGTTCTCTTCTCCATTTTGTCACTAAAGCCCTAACCCTACACCCTTGTATTGATGATGTGCGTGTAAGATAAGGAAGCTATGGTTTCTTGAAGAGTTTGAAGGAGCTTTGAAGCTAAATCAAGTAAGTAACCTATTACTCTTCATGGCTTTGATGAATGGAGCATATTTGATGATAGTTAAGAGTTAGATGTTCATGATATGAGGATGGGCATATGCTAAAAACGTGGATGAGAAATGGGGGATAGATTCATGTCTTGCTTGTGTTTCATGGATAATAGATTAGGGAATGACATAATTTTGGATTGAGTGAGTGAATGGTGTATAAAGTGTGCTGGAGAAATATTAGCTGAGATGTTTTTTTCACTGAATATGCTTCTGTTTTTAGCCATAACTTGTTCTGTGGTAATCCAAATGAGATGATATTTGGTTTGGATTAAAATAGAGACATAGGGCTACATTTTGTATGAAGATATTGAATTCAAATTCTGTCATTAACAGTTTCTAATTTTGACTTGAAGTTCAGTACTGGTTGTAGGAAAAAGTGCAGAAAAGCTGGATACATATTGGGTTTTTGTTCTGTTTTTCTTGATGGATTAATGTGAATTTTTTTGGGTGTTTTTGTGATGATGTAAAATGAGTATAAATATAAAGAGAGGGATTAATTTGGTGTGTTAAAAGGTGAAGGATTTAGGTGATAGTTAGAAGTGAAATGAAAGTGGAAATGAAGTTGAATATGTGCAGAAAATTGATGATGAATGCATATATATGTGCATGTTCTGTTATTAGTGTTTATGATCAATCATGGGCTATAATTGGTTATGGATGATGTTGAGTTTAAATGGAGTTAGAAAAATGGATAAATGATGAGTATTGAACTAGAAATGATAGACTAAGCACGAGAAATGGAATGTTGTAAGTAAAGAGTTAAAAATCTGGAAAACATAGAATGCAATTGGACATACTTTAGTGTAAGAGGCATAACTTTTTCTTTACAACTCTGATTAAGGTCATTCAGGTATGGTTTTAAAGATTAATTCGATATATACAACTTCTATGAAGACCGCGAAAATATATTTTGATTTCTAAAGGGTCCAATTTTGAGATTTCTGTAAGTGACCCGTAAAGGTCCGTTTGACATTCACGTCCGTTTAACGGACATGGATGTCCACTTAACGGACATTCATGGGTCAAATGACCCTAATTAAGGCTTAAATGGGTCTTAAAGTGAACCTAGAATGATCCTTGGTTTATGTGACTAATATATGATATGTTTGAAGTGAAAATGGAGGTTAAAACTTAGTG
>JAOQMS010023928.1:0-15451 GCA_027563885.1 Erythroxylum longipes | reverse complement strand
TTAAAGAGTTCTTTAAGGTTTACCATTTGAAACTTAGTGATTCACTCCCGTAAAAATTCGTTTTGAACGATGATAGCGAAAGCTCGTTTTCAAGAGGATACTATTATCATTCAATCGTTATTTTCATTTATCACTTTGCTCTTCCCAAAATCCAAAAACACTTTTCATTACATTTTCTTACAATTCGCTTATTTTTGTCCAAATGTCCAAATATTGAAAACCCCCTCTTCCTTGCTAATTTTGTTTACATATCATGACATATAGGCTAGCTTAGTTCCATTAATCTAGTTCCAATTAAGTGAAATGACCAGAGGTTGCATTCTATACTGCAATCCTTGGAATAAAAAAATATTTTTGATTTGGCCGTCAAGGGTAAGAACGAAAAGGCTCGAGTCACCCATCCTTAAGTGCCACAGATATTTTAAATTAATGCTAGAGTCATTGTATATTCTTGGTTTGATTAATTTTGTGGTGTTTAGTGAGCCTGTCATAGGTTCTATAGAGAACAATCCTTGTTTAATTACTGCATTACAAATAAAATCCTTATTCTCATATATTGAAACAACATTTTCAAAATATAAGGAATAACCAGATTTCATTTTTAAAAAACAGAAATCATGTTCCTTACAACCCTTGGGATGTAATATGCATCCTCTAAATTAACCTATGACCACTAGAAAAATCTAAGATAACTACTCCCAATGCTTCTACCGAAATGTAAGATCCATTTGCTATCTTGACTTGAAACTGGCCTTTAGGCAGTCTTTTCCTTTGCTGGAATCCCTGTATGGAATTGCAAACATAGCAGTGGCTCCTGAATCTACTATCCAAGAATCAGATGAATCTGCCACATTTCTAGTTCCTAACAAAGTTAGGAAACCCATACCTTGTTTGCTCTTGAGGGTCTCAAGGTAGACCACATAGTTTCTCTTTTAGTGGCCCTTCTCACCACCGTGGAAACACTTTCCTTAGGTGTCCTCTTTTGCCTTCTTTTACATTGGTTGGGCCTTGACCCATTTTTAAGCTTTCCCTTTATTTGCACCCTTCTTTTTTTGCTTGCCCTTACCCTTGGGCTTAGAAGAAGATGCCACATGAACCTCTGGCCCATTGGCCCTAATATTTAATATCTCCTCTATGTTCTAGAGGTATTCATCAACTCACTCAAGGTATAATCCTTGGTGTTGAGCTTATAGTCCAACTTAAACTATTGAAAAGAAGAGTTTAAGCTGTTGATGATCATGATCATCTGCGTTTCCACATCCATTTCCACCCCAAGCAACTCGGCCTCAGTAACCGTAGAGATTACCTTAAGCATGTAATCCTGCACCAATTCACCAGGATTTTGTCTGAGATTGTGAAAGGTTTGGATAGCTTTCACCCATACAGATCTGGTCCTCATACTAAACATCTCATGTAGGTGATGGACCATTGCATTGACATTTTGCATGCCTACAAGTTGCTTCTGCAACATTACACTGACAGAAGATAGAGTATAGCACTCGGCAGTCTTATCAGCATTCTATGATCGCTTATGTTGTCGGACTTGCTTAGAAGTTGATTTTTCACCTGGAGGTGAAGGCTCATTGCCTGTTAATACCTATGAAATTCGTTCATATTGGAGAACAATGTCAAGGTTACGTCTCCATTCATTAAATTTCTCTCTATTTTCTAATTTATTATTAGTCAAGAGTATTGTGAGTGGATTCATATTGTGGTGATTATGTCTAAAAAAATAAATTATTAAAGAATGAGCATACTAGTCAAAATTATTGGAACTTTGTATTTTATACGATGGTTATTTTTCTTATCTATAATGAAAAAAGTGACGGTGGGCCATCTTATCCATTAAAAGAAAAACTAGGACCCTCCCACTTAAAAAGCTACTAAGCATCTTTATGCCTAACACTTTGAGAAGCTCCATAATTTGGTCCATGCATTTATCAACAAAGCTACCGTGGGTAGGTTATTGATAAACCATATTGAGTGTGCAACCATTTGATTCATCCACTAAAGGTACTTGCAAACCATGCCTTGGTAGGAGGTCATATTTGCTACCAATAAGTAGACTTATCCTTAAGGAGACCCAAACCATGCAAGATCTAGGATTCATATCCTCCAGTAGGGAGTAACACTTCAACACAGGCAAATGGGCCATCGTATGGAGACCGTGGACTCTCACATGAGCATCCTCTCCCACTCAATCTTTTCCAGTCTTTAAGTTTTAATTAATCTCATCTTGTATAGATGCAATTTATTAACCATCCTATATTATTTCATTATATATCTCATACATAATGAATGCATGGTAAAACCTAGGGTTGGCAATTTTTCTAAATGGCATACATTCACATAATATCGCATATTATTTCATTTCCATTCATGCATTCATCTCATGAATTAAATAGCTACTTTTGGTTGTCCATCCTAGAAAATTACAAGGCCTTTAGGCCTAAAAAATCCTCTTGGACTTGGATCTTCCGCTTCAAACTCTTCTCTTGCATGACTCAGCCCATTCTGTAAAAACAAGTTAATGGCATTTTTTCAAAAAATGATTTATAAATAGTATAAAAAAATTCCAGCACTTGAAAAAAATCAAGAATTAACATAATTTAATCAAAATAAAAATTGCCATTAACATAAAATAAAAACCAAAATCATTTACCTTCTTTTTTTTCGATCCATGGTTGTGCCATCTTCAAAATTACAAAATTTTTTACAATAAAAAATGAAAATAGAAAAATTAACACAAGGAGGAAACATGGTGATGGTAGGCCACCCTCTTTGTTACAAACCAAACGAAGAAAACTTACAAGGTAAATCAATTTTCCATAGACAACTAAAAGAGCAAACCAAGACATTCACAACATATATTTTATCACATAAAAAAAATTGCAACATACATCATTTAATTTAATTGCCAACCTATGCCACATATAGGAATCGAATCATGCATAATAAAACCAGCTCTAATACCAATTGTTGGATTAAAAACAAAAACATGCTTAGTTTGGCTAAATGGTAGATTTCAAAAACTTTTTTCGAAATCATAACACAGCGGAAGCATAAATTCCAAATCAACATGCTTTTAATCCATACATGATACGGCATAAGGAAAATAAATATAATAAGAACAAGATTAGAATTTTTACCATCTCCTTGCTACAGCTTCGACTCCTCGCTACTGTGTCCTCAACCAATCTGATCTATCACTTGTTCTCCTTGGATAGCTTGGTTATTAAGATCCTTTGGTGGGAAAGGAAAAGAAAAATTGGATAGCAAACCTTTTGCTATATTCAGCTGGTTCAAAAGAACAAACAAAATTGAGACCTTCTATATTCCTATAGCCGACTATTTTTTAGAACAAAAAGAGACCTTCTCTTTTGCTATGTTCGGCTAGTGTTGAGAGAATAGAGAGAGACCAAAATTTTCATACATTAATAACATCACAGCTAAAATAAAAACTCTCTTTACAAGTACAACACCTTTCGGTTTTTTGAGAGAATGAAGAGACAAAATGGAGAGACCAATGGTGAACTGTCAATTACGTTAATGGTGAGCTAAAAAACCGAACTGTCTCATTGACTTTTGAATAAATGAGAGTGTTTTCGGTTTATGCTTTTAAAACAAGCATCAAAACCATTTAACATAGAGCATCACTGAATTCGTTGGAAGTAGAGAGTGAGTGTTTAAAAACCATGCATGTGTCTTTTCACATCACATGCTAAAAGATATGCATGCAAAATGAGCTGTATGTTTCTCTCTTTGCAAATGGAATGAGCTACTGACCATTCATTAGTATCAAAACTAACTGAATTCTCTCCATCCAAGTCCAAAACTTGGACAATTTTGTGAGATAATGGAGAGCCAATGCACCACTTCAAAGGGCTGCACGTTTTCTATCCTTTAATCACATTTGGACGTTAGCTGTAATAATAACATGTTCATTTAAGGTGTTTTAAAACACCAGCAACAAATCAAAGAAAGAGAAGCATGACCGAATTGTACATTGTAGAATTCGATTTTGCTTATCCCTTTTTTTAATATTAGTCCAATTAATGTAATTAATTAAATAAAAAACCAGCCTAATATTAAAATTTCCTTTGGGATTATAATTAACAATTAATTAGTGTAAGCCCAACATTTAATTATAGGCTTAAACCTAATTTAATTAACTCTTAATTAAATTATTCCGGTCTTATTGGTCAGAATCTAATTCGCCCATTTCTTTCCAAACTATCTCATTTTCTTTCCGATAACCTCCTTTTATTTTTCTTACTTTCCTTGATAACCTTCCCAAAAGCCAAATGGGGAATCTAATTGGACTTAAACCATTCAGGCTCTAATAAGCCCAGAATTAATTTAATTTTCATTAGAATTAATTCTAACTCATTAACCAAATGTCATTCCACTAAAGACAGTTGACTAAACTCTTGAATTACTGAAAATGATGAGAAAACAATGTCCAATCTCGAACTCTACCATGAACCATATTATAGCCATCCATAAAATAAAGGGTAAAATTACTGTTTTGCCCTTATGTTGGTTTTACCTTCTAAATCTTCCGTTTCACTCTATATTGTGATTAACACACAAGATCTAATCTTGGTGTTAAGATTTGATGGGAAGCTAGTCCATTAAACTACTGGCACCAGTTTAATCACCAATCTCCGTAAAACATCTAGAAGTGATGATATCACTATAAACTCTTTATTTGAGTAAATGTTCCCTGATGCAAGTTTCAATTAATAATTCCAACATGCGGACACTGGATTGATACCCTGTAAAAATCCATTCCGATCATATCAAGAATTATAATGAAACACACATGAGTTCCCCATTCATCAAGATTATGGTTCGTAATAAACGAATGCTAAGGTGTATATTTTAAGATTAAAGTAACAGCCTACGTTATTCTTTTAAAAAACATACGCGATGCCAGATTCATTTAATAGTGCGATTACCGATTGTCAACTACTATCATGATTTGAAACTCATCATTCCCTTGAAGTAAACTCCTTTACTTACACAGAGGTAAATCGCAATACTACAGTATAAACCATAATCAAGTGACCAACTTGATTATTCGACTGTGAATCAATTAATTTAGATTTTAATAATATACATGTTTCCCATACATCTCCATGTATATATATATCACTTACAAAAGAATCTTGGTACCTTATAACTAGTTATATAATGCTCAGAAAAATAAAACTAAACTCTTCAGTTTTATTAATAATAAATTTTTTCATTACAATATTGTAACTGGAAGAAAATTAAGTTATATGTAAATACACTTGCTTTTCAGGGCACTATATTTACATAAACCTAACAATCTCCCACTTGCCCTAAAGTAAGTTTGACATATCCCTCATTCCTACGCCTTCTAGGTGACCCTCGAAGCTCTTCTGTGATAACGTCTTCGTGAATGGATCAGCAAGGTTTTGATCTATAAGAATCTTTACCATATCCACCTGACCACGTTATATTATCTCCCTTATATGATGATACTTTCTCTCAATGTGTGCGGCTTTGTGGTTCCGAGGTTCTTTAGAATTAGCCACTACCCCACTATTATCACAATAAAGTGTAATGGCCTTTTTCGCCTAAGTAATTACCTCCAAATCCTTTAGGAACTTACAGAGCCAGATTGCTTCCTTTGCTATTTCATAAGCAACAATATACTCACCCTATATAGTTGAATCAGCAACACAATATTGCTTGACACTCCTCCAGTCTATGGCTCCACCTCCCAAAGTAAATATAGAACCAGAAGTTGATTTCCTAGAATCAACATCCCATTAGAAATCAGAATCTGTGTATCCTGTCAGAATAAGGTCACTTCCATACTAAACAAGCATGAAGTTCTTCATCCTACTAAGACACTTCAGTATGCACTTGACCACAGTCTAATGCTCCATTTCTAAATTAGACTGAAATCTACTTACCAGTCCCACTGCGTAACAAATATCTGGTCTAATGCAAAGGATGGCATACATTAAACTTCCTACTACCGAAGCATATGGAATGTTGTGCATGCACTCGACCTCCTCTTGGGTCTTAGATGCTTTCTCCTTTGAAAGTTTGATTCCATGTCTAATAGGTGTGAAACCCCTCTTGGAATCCTATATGGAAAACTCATTGAATATGTTCTCAATGTAGGTTAGTTGAGACAAGGCTATCTGCTTGTTGTTACGATCCCTTATAAGCTTAATCCTTAAAATATAGTTATCCTCTCACAAATCCTTCATTAAGAACTGTTCGTTTAGCCATCCCTTTACTGTAGATAACATTCTTACATCATTCCCAATGAGTAGAATGTCATCGACATACAAAATTAAGAAAGTAACCTTGCCTTCTTGTATCCTTTTATAGACACAAGGCTTATATAGGTTTTGTATGAACCCACAGGTTTTGATAGCCTTATGAAACCTAATGTTCCAAGACCTAGAAGCTTGTTTAAGTCCATAAATGGACCTTTGCAATTTGCATGCCTTATGCTCATTACCTGGCTCAATGAATCCTTTTACTTAGGCCATATAAATGGTCTCCTTAGGATCCCTATTAAGAAATGCGGTCTTGACATCCATTTGCCATGTTTCATAATCTAAATAGGATGCTATGGCTAAAATATTTTTGATGGATTTAAGCATTAAAACTGGAGAAAAAGTATCCTCATAGTCTATACCCTCTTTTGAGTATAGCCCTTAGCTACTAATCTACCTTTAAAGGTCTCTACTTTCCATATGATCCTTTCTTCTTTTAACGATCCATTTACATCCTATGGCTTTTACACCTGGTGATAGATCTACAAGGATCCAGACTTCATTGGCATACATGGAATCTATTTTTGATTCCATAAACTTGAGCCACTTTTCCACATCAACATTAACAATAGCTTGTGTATAAGTAATGGGATCCATTACTTCTTGATCTGAGATGGCAGTTATGCCTTCTCCTAGACTTAGATATGTTTCTGGTTGTTTTATAACCTTCCCACTACGTCTAGGTACTACTTGACATTCAGGCTACTCTTTTGATTCAACTCTTGAATCCATTTCGACATCTTGTTCTGCTATATCCAAATCAACTTTTGGTTCGGATGAAATAGCTAACTCCTTAAGTACTATTTCACTTCTTCCTTTGTGATTTCTCACAAATTCTTCATCCAAGAAAGATGCATTTGTCGACACAAATACCTTCTTGTCCTAAAGACTGTAAAAATAGTACCTTCTTGTACCCTTAAGATATCCTACAAAAAAACATACTTTTGACCTAAGTGTCATCTTTGTGGATTCAGGCCTTAGAACATGGGCTAGGCAGTCCCAAGTCCTCAAGTGCCGCAATGAAGGCACTTGTCTAGTCCACAACTCCATAGGTCTTTTAGGCACCGATTTGGATGGAGCAAAGTTAAAAAGATAAGTTGGGGTTTGTATGGCATATCCCTAGAACAATTATGGAAGGCTAGCATAAGACATCATTGATCTTACCATTTCCAATAGATTCCCATTCCTCCTCTCAGCTACACCATTCTGTTGAGGTATTTTGGCAGCTAACAAGTTGGAAACAATTCCATTGTCAATTAGGAATTATTTTAACTCTCTAGAGAAGTACTCACCACATTGATCCGATCGAAGCTATTTCAATGGCTTGCCAAGTTGCTTCTCAGCCTCAGCTTTGAATTCCTTGAACCTTTCAAAGGACTCACTCTTTTTGTGCATCAAATATAGATAGCCATGTCTAGAGTAATCATTTATAAAGGTTATTAAGTATTCATAACCTCATCTAGCTTGTATGTTCATGGGCCCACACACATCAGTGTTTACCAGGTCCAACGTAGATTCAGATCTGTTTCCTTTGGAAGTAAATGAGGCTTTGGTCATCTTTCCTTCAATAAAAGACTCACAGGTGGGTAATGGACCATTGTCCAAGCCTATAAGGATCCCATCCTTCACTAACCTGTCAAGTCTTTTCTGATTGACATGACCCATCCTTACGTTCCACAGATATTTTGAATTAATGCTAGTGTCATTGGATTTTCTTAGTTTTATTAGTTATGTGGTGTTTAGTAACCCTGTCATAGGTTCTATAAAGAACAATCCTTGTTTAATTACTGCATTACAAATAAAAATCCTTATTCTCATATATTAAAACAACTTTTTCAAAATATAAGGAATAACCAGATTTTAATAAACAAAAAACTGAAATCATGTTCCTTACGACCATTGGGATGTGATATAATCCTCTAAAAATAACCTATGACCACTAAGAAACTCTAAGATAACTGCTCCCATTACTTCTGTCGAAACGTAGGATCCATCTGCTATCTTGACTTGCAAGTGGCCCTTTAGGCAGTCTTTTCCTTTACTGGAACTCCTGTATGGAATTGCAAATATGGTCAGTGGCTTCTGAATCTAATATCCACGAATCAGATGAATCAACCACATTTCTAGTTCCTAACAAACTTAGGAAACCCATAACTTGTTTACCCTTTAGGGTCTCAAGGTAGACCGTGCAGTTCCTCTTCTAGTGGCCCTTCTCACTACAATGGAAACACTTTCCCATGGGGTCCTCTTTGGCCTTCTTTTTCATGGGTTGGGCCTTGACCCCTGTTTGGGCCTTCCCTTTCTTTGCAACCTTCTTCTTTTATTTACCCTTACCCTTAGGCTTAGAAGAAGATGCCATACGAGCCTTTGGCCCTGATATTTAATTTCTTCTCCGTATTCTAAAGGGTATTCATCAACTCACTAATTAAACCCAAGTCTTCTATATTATTCAGTGATATTTTTATAGTTTTTGTTGTACTTTTCAGCTTTTTTGTTAGAATTGTGCTTAATTTAGTTTAAGAGTGCTTGTTTTGAATTAATATAGTTTTAGGGTAAAATTGTGATAATTAGTTAGTAATTGCACTCACTTGGTTTATAGGACAATTGATCTTGCAAACTATTGCTTTTCATTGTAGGACACTCAAGAAGTGGAGCCAAGAGTAAGGACTAAGAAATTGCTGAGCTATAAGATTAAGGAAGAAGACCTTTCAGGACAAGTTAACCATGACAAACCTATCACTTTTTTGTGGCAAAACCTTCAAATCAATATCCCAGACCTTTCGGAAAAATTTGGCCGTGGCGAACTTATCTCTTCGCTGCATCGAAACCTTCAAATCAATAGCTCAGATGTTTCGGGAGGCAAAAAGTTCGAAGCAGCAACCTGAAACCTGAGTTATTTTTGGAAATCTCACTTACCCATACATATGACCCCACCCGAATACCACTTAAAAAAACCTATTTCGGGATAAGTAAGGGGGAGGTGGCAGAGACACATTATCATTGACTTTCCTTCATTTCTACTCTCCAAAAAAAAAAGCTCTAACCTATTCCATATTTTTCTTTCCACTGTAAAACCTCCACCATGGGTGATTCAGATTAATTCTAAGTTGTGAAGTTTCTGAGTGCAATGAGTGGCTAGGCGTTTCTTTTCCTTTTGAAGGTGCAGAAATGGCTGGAGTTCAATGGGCTAAAAAAGGGAAGTAGTTTAATCTATGGTTCAGCTATGAATTTATAACATCCTAGGTCTAGGATTTATGATTTGTAGTTGAGCTATTTAGTTATGGTTTTAATCAAATGTTGGATATTCATTATGTGTAGGATGGATTGGTTTATGTAGAACTCTGAGCTTAAATGTATGAAGTTTCATATAAGTCTATTTGAAATCTTCTTGATTCTCTTTTATCTTGCATGGTTACGTTTGATGTTGAGATAATTTTAGATTCTGTTTGACCTATTGCATTGGCTAATCCTACTACACACACTAAGAGCACTTAACGGGATTTTTTTTTAAAAATGGAGTCTCATTGATTAAGATCCTAAACTTAAAGAATCTTTCAAAGTTTACCATTTTGAAGCTTAGTGACTTATACTCTCAATTAAATCAATTTCGAACTATGATGGCCAAAACTCACCTTCAAGGGGACTTTATCACTATTTAGTCTTTTGCGTTTTTTTTCCTTCAGTTTTTTTACCTCTAAAATCGAAAAACATTCGTTTTACATTCAAATTAGTTCTATTAATGAGTTCAAAAATAAAAAACCCCTTTTCTCCAAATTAGTTTGCATAGCATGACATGTAGGTTAACTTAGGTTTAATCATTTTGGGTTCTGATTAAATGAACGACCTAGGGTTGTACCCTATAGTGCAATTCTTGGAAGACTTTGATTCAACCTCTAAGAGCTTAACGAACAGGTCGAATCAAATGGCGCCGTTGCCAGGGAACCAGGTAATTGGTTCTCTAGGTTAACTTCTATCATATTACCCCTGAGTATGGTTAAGAGTCTTTAGATTGCATTCTAGATAGTTTAGCTTCATACCTGTTAATAATATAGGTTTTTATTTTACTTAGCATCTAAATTTTTGGAAATACAAACAAAGATACTGCTTTCTTTTCATTTTTTATACTTAGTATTTTACATTTGCATGGTTCAGAGTTCTGTTTGCTGCCTTCGGTGAAAGTTCGCCTCGGCTAACTTTTTGTTTCACCGTGACCAACTTGCAGGATCTTATGAGGATCCCTTTCGGGACATTTACAACACGGCTAACCATTGAGTTCACCGCAGCCAACTTTTCTGCACAGCTCTAATGATTTCTTTACTTGTGCATATATATTTACCCCCACACACTTACATCCATCACATCTCATCTTTTTACCTGACTTTGGGAACTTGCAAGTCAATTTTGTTCATTTTTATTCTCTTTTGAATTTTTCCTTTGCATGCCCCAGAAAACCACACTCTTAACCTTAAACCCTAAAATTGAGAAAAGTCTGAGAAAAGTTAGGAAGGAAAAGAGAGTAGAAGGGACGAGCAAGGTAGTGGAGTCTGGCCTGTCAAGAAGTGAGAGTGAATCATTAGAAGGGGAGAATGGCTAAAAATCCAGTTAATTTGCAAAACCAAAACCTTGATGCCAACCAACCTAAAAATGGTGACAATGGAGGTAATGGAGAGCAGGAGAGAATTGGTGAGAATAATGGCAACCTTAGAAGGAGGACCATTAAGGAAGCTACGACCTCTGATGTGAATTACGATCCTTTTACTGCTGCTTGCCCTAATTTTGATGTGAATTTTTAGATAAAAGGATCGCTTATTAACTCTCTTCCTAAATTTCATGGTTTGAAAGGAGAAGATGCCTACATTCACTTGCAATCGCTGTTTATGATTTGCGAGAGCATGAAATCGATGAGCACTTCTCTAGATCAAGTGCTGTGGAAAGTTTTTCATTTATCAGTGGAGGGTAAAGCAAGGGAGTGGTACATGAGTCTTCTGAGACATGTGGCAAATGCTTATCACAGCTGGGGAAATTTGAGGAAGGCATTACTAGAGAAGTACTTTCCTGCTTCTAGAACTTCATCAATGAGAAAGGAAATCTACTCAGCTCGACAAGACTTTGATGAGTCTTTATATGATTATTGGAACCGTTTTCAGGATGGCCCTCACAATCAAATACCAAACGAGCAGTTTGTGCAGTACTTTTATGATAGGCTAAAGGGTCAAGACAAGGGTATGTTAGATGCAACCTCCGGAGGTTCATTGATAGACCTCATCGTTGAAGAGGCTTGGGATCTAATTAAGAAAATGGCTCTGAATCACTAGCAGTACGATGCGAGAGACACTAGAGGCATACATGAGTTGGGAGATTCAACAATACACTCTATAAAAATGGAAAGTATTGAGTCTAAGGTAGACTCTTTGGATAATATAATGACTACTCAACTGGACCTCATTACTGCAGAGTTGAAAAATATGATTGTGCATCGTCTACAAACCCCTATGGATCTCACTGCACCTAGTTACGAAACTTGTGGTTCGGTGGTGCATATTTCTAGTGTTTGCTCCAATCGTTATGAAGAGGTATCTACTGTTTATCAGGATCGGCCAAATCAGATGTGGGACCCCTATTCTAATACATATAACGAGGGATGGAAAGCAAATCCTTGATTTAGTTGGAGAAATGAAGAGAGTGGACCTCCAAACTGATTCCAGCAAGGTGGAGGGGCTGCTCCATCTACTAACCAGTTCCAAAACCAACAGAAAGCTTTAACTGTTCCACAAAAGGAAGACACCAATCAACTCTTGCATAATATGATGGCATTGATGAAAGACGAGAGGACTTCTAATGACAACCAGTTCAATTCTTTAGCCTCTTTAATTCAACAAGACTCATTTAAAAATGCTGCTAGATTCAATGCCTTAGAGAAAAGAATGGAGCAATAGGAGACAAAGACTAAAAACATCAACTCTTATCTCACTCAATTATCTAATAACATGAGTGAGCAACAAGCTAAGAGCAGTGGCACTATTCCCTCAAACATTGTTATAAATCCTAAGAGTTTGAATGCATCACTCTTCGAAGTGGGAAGTAAGTGAAGTTCCGTGATTCAGATGAGGAAGTAGTTGAGGAGGAGATTGAATATGATGAGTTGTCTCCCACACCGACAAAGATGAAGAATTCTGAAAGCTCTAAAGAGAAAACATTATTGGCTGAAAAGAAGTCTACATTTTTTAATAGCGAAGGAACAAATTTTGAGAGCAACGATGAACAAGCAACAACAAGGGAGCATGTTGAGTCAAGCAAGCATGGAGCCAATAAATCCAATGGTAAGGAGGTAAATCTTAAAGACCTTCCTTTTCCTAATTCTTATTTGATGAGCAAAAGAATGACTGACACTAAGCATGAAAAGGATATTATTTATTTGTTTAGTAGAGTGGAAGTCAATATTCCTTTTCTTGATCTTGTGAAACAGGTTCCTACTTATGCCAAATACCTTAAAGACCTGTGTACACATAAGAGGAAGTTTAGGCCAAATGAAAGAGTTCAAGTAAGCTCAAATGTGTCTGCTCTATTTAAACCTCAAATTCTTGTGAAATGCTAAGACCCTGGATCCTTTACCATCCCTTGTACTTTAGGTAAAGTAACTATAGGGGGAGCTTTGTTATATCTAGGGATAGCTATTAATGTCATGCCTAAGTCAGTTTACACTTCATTGGGAGTCAACACTCTTAAGTCTACCACGGTAGTACTCCAATTGGCTGATAGGTCTATTAGGCATCCTGAGGGCATTATAGAGGATATTTTGGTCCAAGTTAAAGGTTTGGTTTTTCCTACTAATTTTTACGTGCTTGACATGTCTTTTAAACTTGCACTTGACACCACACTGATTCTTGGTAGACCTTCTTAAGGACTGCTAACACCATAATTAGCATGAAAGAAGGCACCATCATAATGGAAGTAGGTGATCAAAAAGTATGTTTTAACATGTATGAAGCAATGAAGCATCCATATGAAGATTACTCACTTTTGGGTGTTAATATGATTAATATTGTTGTTGATGATGCTTACTTTGCATTCAGATTACAAAAGGATTCCTTTGACCCTGAACTGTATTCACCTAATTCTACTGTCAGTGATGACCCCCTTTGGGAAAGGTTTTTTGTGAATGTTTCAGGTGATTTTGGCATCTTGGAGGGTAACTTTGAGGCAAAAATTGATGAAGTTGTTTCACTGCAAGAAAAATCTCAAACTGAAGGTTTAATGCTTGGAATTGACAGAGATTTTAAAGCTAACCACGTGGAACCTCGATTACCATTGGTTGAAAAAAAGGAAGAAATCTGTTGTCTTTTGAACTTCATGAATTAATCCCTTCTGTTGTGCAACCACCTGAAATTGAATTAAAACCCCTACCCTCTACTTTAAAGTATGCTTTCCTTGAGTCTAATGAGTGATTACCTGTCATAATTGCCAATTCCCTGTCAAGCGGTGAGGAAGAGAGACTCCTTGCCATTTTGAGAAAGCATAAGAGGGCTATAGGGTGGACTTTAGCGAACATACCTTAGATTAGTCCAGCTATTTACAAATATAGAATTCTACTGAGTGAGGGTTCCAAACTTGTGAGACAGCCTCAACGGAGTTTAAACCCACTTATCCTAGATGTGGTGAAGAAAGAAATCACCAAACTTTTGAGTGCTGGGATCATCTATCCCATATCTGATAGCAAGTGGGTTAGTCTGATCCATGCAGTACCTAAAAAGAGTGGTGTCACTGTGGTTAAAAATGATAGGGATGAGCTTATTCCTACAAGAGTGCAAAATTCCTGGCGTGTGTGCATAGACTAGAGAAGATTAAATAATGCCACATGAAAAGATCATTTCCCTCTTCCCTTTATTGACTAGATGCTAGAGCAACTTGCAGGCAAATCTCATTATTGTTTTCTGGATGGTTTCTTTGGGTACTTTCAAGCACCTATTGCACCGAAGGACCAAGATAAAACCACTTTTACATATCCTTTTGGTACCTTCGCTTATCATAGGAAGCATTTTAGATTATGTAATGCCCTAGGGACTTTCCAGCGTTGTATGATGGCTGTTTTCTATGAATTTTTAGAAGAATGTATGGAAGTCCTTATCGATGACTTTACTGTGTATGGTGGTTCTTTTAACAATTGCCTTGCTATTCTTGAAAAAGTTTCGAAACGATGCATTAAGAAGAATTTGATTTTGAACTTTGAAAATGTCATTTCATGGTTAATGAGGGCATATTGCTAGGTCATTTGATTTTTAGCAAGGGAATTGAAGTTGATAAAGCTAAAATTAATATCTTCGTTGCCTTATCCTGTGTGTGTTAAAGATATAAGATCATTTTTGGGTCATGTAGGATTCTATAGGCATTTTATAAAAGATTTTAGCAAGATTACATTACCTCTTTCAAGGATTTTACAAAAAGATGTAAAATTTGACTTTAATGATTCGTGTAGGGATGCTTTTGATGAGTTAAAGTCTCAACTCATTTCTCCCCCTATTCTGGTTGCCCCTGATTGGAACTTACCTTTTGAGCTTTCATGTGATGCTTCTAATTGTACTGTAGGAGCTATGTTTGGTCAAAGGGAGGAGAAAATCTCAAGAGCAATTGCCTATGCCTAAAAAATACTGGATGCAGCTCAAATCAACTACATAACAACAAAGAAAGAGTTGTTTGCAGTAGTTATTGCTTTAGAAAAGTTTAAGCCATATCTGTTAAATTCTCATGTGATTGTTTTTGCTGATCATGCAGCTGTCCGATATCTGCTCAAGAAACCACAATCTAAGCCAAGATTAATAAGATGGGCATTACCTCTTTAAGAATTCGACATCGAGATAAAGGACTGACCAGGGCCGGCAAATCATGTAGCTGATCCCTTGATTAGGCTACCAGAGGATACAAGGGGAGTAGACTCTTTCGAGCTCATTTATGATTCTTTTCCTAATGCAGTTTTTTGCGCTTTATTCTTAAAAGAGCCTTGGTATGCACATATAGTTAACTACCTTATGACTAGACTCACCCCTCCTCTTATGTAACATCCCATCACCGATGGGAAGGGTAAAATGGTAATTTTGAGTGGCCCATGGGCGTTTAGAAATGCCTTTACA
>JAOQMS010023889.1:0-15457 GCA_027563885.1 Erythroxylum longipes | reverse complement strand
CTCCCTTATCTTAGGGTTCGTATCGGAATGACCTACGGGCGTCCCGGTGCGTACCCTAGGGTAATGGGGTGTTACATTAAATCACCAGAAAAATATTTAAAACATGTAGATAAATATGATATTGCATAAATCATGGACAAACGAATATAAAAATTCAGAATTTCAATCAACCATCATCTATCTTAGGAGTATACAGAAAGTTTAGCTATTTATAATTGAAATAGACATATCGATACAATTAAAGAGTAGGAAAAGACAACTCCTCATAAAATTTGCAGTGATCTCCAAGGCTTGAGAAGTCCCTGTGCGTAAAAACTCTAGCTGCCCAAGCCTCCAAAAATCCCTCCTTTTTTGTCTTCTCTTCTTTTCGTTTCTTATCAATGCACTGCACCAGCCACCCAACTCCTAGCTGCAAGCGTCCTCCTCCCTGGTTAATATAGCCCCCTTCTTTGTTTTCTTTTTTTTTTTCACTTCTTATGCCACCTCTCCACTTACTGTTCGTGATGTCCCCATTAATTAAGATCAGCCTCCTTTGTCTTTTTTACTTTCACGCCGCCCACTATTTTTGCGTTTTTTTATTTCACTAATTAATTCCCAAAACTACTATTCACCAACCCTTGTAACCCTTTCTCTGCTTCTTGGATGGTGACGTTTTCTCATTCCAAACGTTGGCTACGTTTCCTCTTTTGCTCATGTGCGTTGCATTTTATTCTTCCCACTGTTGCATCATTTTGCTGCCTTGATTATCAACGTGCTGTGTCGTTTTTGGCTTCTCTTCTCCAGCTAACGTTTTCTTCATATATTGCTATCGTTTTTGCTTCTCTTCTCTAGGTACTTGTTTAATGCTTTGGACTGCTACTTCTTTTATCTTTTGAGTACCCTGTTGGAAATGAAGGATCAGGAGAGCTTCCACCTAGTTAAGTTTGCTGTTGTACTCCTAACCCTGGGTAGTGGACTGTCTTCCTCGACCTAAATGAGTTATAAATCATGCGAAATCAATGTAAAATCATGGTAAAAATATGGTTATATTTGACTCGCATCTCGCATCAGTTTTTATACACAAAGGTTATTAATTGAAACCAAACCGGACAACTAGTCAGTTCAGACTGTTTCTAGTCAGACCAGCCGTTCTGGTCTGATTTTTAAAACCTTGGATAAAAGTCTTAAAATCTGTATCGATCTTAAGCATTTTGAAAGTCATTGGGCATATATTTACAGATTGACCTTAAGCCTATGTCATTAGGACATATAGATATATACATGTAAATCCATGGTTTTGATATGACATAAGGGGAGTTAAGTGTTTAATCCTATAAAGGTTTTCTTTAATGTTGTTTAGCATTCAGTAAGAGAAAATAAATTTCTCTAATGCTATTCGGGATAAAGTTCAAATAAATTGAGACCTACAAATAGGAAGATGATACATTTCAGACCATACAAGTATCATCCTAGTTTGCCACACTCTATTTTCTCATTCATTTTAGTAAGGTATTAGGCATGAGTGATTATATTAGATCTGTGTTACATATGACACATACATTTGATATTTTTCGGTATTGAAAGCCTTACGGAACAGAATGATAAACTTTCATTATATTTGGATCAAATGGTTTTTTAAAGTTGGTCAACCTATACATTGATTTGGCTCAATCGTTTTTATTGCTTTTATTATTGTTACATTTACTGTAGTTAATTTTTGTCTATGACGGAGATTGTTAGTAATTTTCTGAAGTTGGACAACAATTAACTATTATTTTAGGATTTTAACGATCTTATGGTTAAGTGAACCAAATTTGAACCGGTTAAAGATAATACAGTAACCTAATAAAAAATCTGATTTGATGGGCTAAAGTGCAAAGAAGAAAATAAACTCTAATTAGTGTAGCCCAGACATACATTGAACCTGTGATGAGGAGGCATAATATGATTACTATATATATAGTTATTTAGGTCTCTTGTTTCTACTTAAGTAACTTATGAATGTTCGGATTTTATAGCCTATTAAGAGATTCACGTATTAAGGAAGAGGTAAAAAGACATTAACGACATCCGATTGATCAACTTTTATAAAGGCCTTTGAGATAGTTTAGTTTCAGCGTCAAAAAGCTTGTTTGAAGTTAGAAAAGTAAAATAGATATCTTCCGTGTTTTCTTCATTTATTCACTTTCACGTTTGATTATTAGCACGTAACTAAGGCTCGTGTTATACATTGTAATGACTGCATTGGGATAGCTGGAACGATCATTAGTGAAATCTGAATGGTAAATTATAATGGATATCGATTGATAATAATAGATCTGCATAAAGCTTATGGAGGTTTTTTTTGTTTGCATTATCTATTAGTGGCAGACTACAATACAATCAATTAAGTACAACCCTAGTTGTCGATGACTTTAGTAGTCCATTAAAATTAGCCTCTGTTTTTTTCTTATCGAAGGGCTGGTACGAATTCCCAAAAAGACTATTGTTTTAAATGACAAATCAACCCAGAAATGACTACTGCTTTAAATGAGGAGTCATTCTCTTCCAAGTGAGTTAAGAATAAGATAGAGGCACTTTGGACGAAGTCAAAGTTTTCAGCACTAGGATGCTTATTCTTGGCAGGTATACAGACCTTAGACTTGCAACTCAAATTTTATATAGAATGAGGCTTTAAAAATTAAAAAAAAAGTTTTAAATGTTTTTACCCTTGTATACATAGGAGAATTACCAAAACATATAGCCTTAGAAGTAGATGCTGAAAACGTGTTTGGTTAAATATGTTTTCAATTTTCTTTTTAAAAAAAAGGCAACAATTATATGGAAATGTAAAAATAAGGTTTTTGTGTATTTTGAAAAGAAGTTTTTTTTTTCACAAAAACAGGTTTCTCTCGCTTTGTGCCATCTTTTGCGTCTTCTGCTGTCTGCGATTTCTCCAAGTGTGTTTTCGTATATGTTGCTTATGTGTGTTTTCTATGGGGTCGATGCTTGATTTGCTATTGCTATTATTTGCGTTGAAAGCTATATAAACCACACATCCATCGCCTTTAAAGCAAGAGTGTTATGCTACAGTAACATGCACATGTTCATGTTACTATAGCATAATTAAGCACATGTTTCTGTAGCATAATTAAAACTAATTTATTAATTCATCAACCACTGTTTTCTTTCACCATAGAGTCCTTTCTTATGTTTCTCACCTTGCTGATAGTAAGCAGATAAAATTTAGATAGAGAAAGTTAGTATTGAGAGAGAGATTGGAAGAGGAGATGCTTTGCTTCTATGTGTTGGATAGAAAACTAAACCAGAAGGAACAAAAGGAAAAGAAAATAGCTAGTGCACAGGGATAGTTTTGGAAGAGAACAGGGTTCTCTGCTTTGAGCATAAACTTCTGCTTTTATGACATTCAAGTTCCTGTCACCTTTTTATAGATTACGAGCCTTTGTTTACTCTTTTTCTTAGTTCTCTATCTTACAATAAATTACATGTCCATATTTGAAGAGAGAGATGAGACATGAAAAAGGTATTTCACTGTAACACATGGGGATATTGTGTTAGGAATGCTTGGAAGATGATGCCTTCAGAGTTTGGAGTACAAGAAATGGTTTTTATATTTAAGGAATAAAGCAACAACAGGCATGGAGTAGAAGAGGCAACGTTTCTCTGCATTGTAGTATAGAAACGAGATCACTTACCAGGATAATCCTTCTTGTATTATCACATGGTATAAATAGATTACAGAGTGAACCGTCAATGTTACAACCGATGTACATAAGTATAGAAACAAATCAATCGTAACTAATCAAGCTCCTATAATCAAGCATACGTAATCAATCTACTATAATCAAGCTCCTATAGTCAAGCATACGTAATCAATCTCCTATATGCCTCCGCAAGATGGAGGTTCTTTGAGAGACTCCAATCTTGTCTCGACATCGCAAGAATTGCTGTCTGGGAAGAGCTCTAGTGAAGGTGTCAGCTAGTTGGTCAGCAGACGAGACATGGCTGACACAGAGGGCTCCACTTTGAACCTTTTCATGCAGAAAATGAAAATCAAGAGCTATATGTTTAATGCGTGGGTGAAAAAATGGATTAGAGCATAAATGCATGGCGCCGATGTTGTCACAAAAAATGATGGGTGCTCGAGGTAGGAAAATGCCCAACTCGGATAGTAATGAGCATATCCACCGTACTTCTGCTGATGTAGATGTGACGGCGCGATATTCAGCTTTTGTGGAGGACCGCGCAATGGTGCGCTGCTTTTTGGAGCTCCAACAAATCGGTGTCTTGCCAAAAAAAATAATGTGACCACTGGTCGATGAATAATCGTCTTTGTTTCCCGCCCAGTCGGCGTCAGAAAATGCCTGAAGAACAATGGGACTATCACGCCGAATTAACGAAATCTGAAGTGCCTCGGAGGTAGTACAATAAGCGCTTGATGGCTTGTAGATGCAGCGATGCTGGTCGATGCATAAAGTGAGATAATTTGTTGACCGCGAATGCGACATCCAGTCGCGTCAACGTGAGGTACTGCAATCCTCCAAGAATGGAACGATATTCACTCGGATTCATTAGTGAGGTGCCGGAATCAAGGCGCAGGTTGTGGTTCGGAGTGAGAGGTGTAGTGACTGGATTTGATGCCACCATGTCCATACGATGCAAGAGGTCATAAACAAATTTTCGCTGCGACAACATAAGGCCATGTGGAGAATTAATACACTCAATACCCAGGAACTTAATGAAAACCGGGATGCCAACACTTCAATGAAGTTCGACACCACCTTTTGGTCAGGACCTGTAATCAAGATATCGTCGACGTAGACCAGTACATAAATCAAAATTCTAGCCGAATTAAAGATAAATAATGAGGAGTCGGCCAAGGAATTTTTGAAGCCTTGAAGAAGCAGAAATCGGCGCAATTCATGATACCATACGCGGGGCGCCTGTTTGAGGCCATACAGAGCTTTATGGAGCTTACATACATACTGGGGAAGATCTTTGTCGACAAAGCCGGGGAGTTGAGCCATGTAAACAGCTTCGGACAACTGTCCCTGCAAAAAGGCGTTATTGACGTCAAGTTGACGCAGCGCCCAACCTCGGCTGACTGCAATCGTGAGCACCACTCAAATAGTTGTTGGCTTGATGACGGGGCTGAAGGTGTCGTGAAAGTCAACGCCTGGTCGTTGATGAAATCCTTTGGCGACAAGACGCGCCTTGTACCTGTCAATGGAACCGTCAGCATTGCGTTTAATACGTAATATCCATTTACAACCAATTAAATTAGAAGCAGCTGAGGGGTGAACAAGCTCCCATGTTCCATTTTTAACAAGAGCTTTGTATTCTTCAGCCATCGCTTTCCGCCAACGATCGTCTCGGAGGGCTTGGGTCACGATTTTGGTTCTATTTCAGAAGCTGGGACCATTTGGGTGGAGAGATTTAGTTTACGAATGGGTTTGTCAATGTTGTATTGGGATCGGGTTACCATGGAGTGACGAGGTGGAGGTGGACTTGGGTTGTGATGAGGTTGGGAAGGTGAGTTGGAATCTGATGGGGATGTGGCTGGTGAGGACTCGAAGGAGGAGGCAGGTGATGGTAAGGGAGATGGCAACGGGGCTGCAGGAGTTGGAGCAGGCGTTGGGGCAGGCATGGGCATAGCATGTGGCATGGGCGAGACTGAGGGAACAAATGTGACGGAAGGAAGAGAAGGATGAGGGCTGGAGGAGTGTGAGGAAGTGAGACGATGTGCGGACTGGTGAGACTCAACTGAAGTAGCAAACAGGAAAATATGTTCGACGGAGCGAACGTGGCGAGACACGTATAGGCGTTTGGAGGAAAGGTCGAGGCAAAGGTATGCGCTTTGTGTAAGCGAGTAACCAAGAAATGCACAAGGGATTGAACGAGAGTCGATCTTGTGTTTGGAGTACAGTCGGAGCCACTGATAACAAAGGCATCCAAACGTACGTAATTTTTCATAATTTGGAGATGTGTGAAATAATTTGTGATATGGTGATAACATGGAGAGACCGGGAGTGGGAAGCCTATTTATCAAGTAGACGGAGGTAGCAAAGGCTTAATGCCAATGCAAGAGAGGAACCGACGCATGATGAAGAAGGGTGAGACCAGTTTCGACGATATGTCGTTGACGCCGTTCAGAGTATCCGTTGTGCTCCGGTGTGTGAGGTGGTGTCGTGAGGTGCGATATGCCATGATCGGCAAGGTAAGGAGTGAGAACAGTGAATTCGCCACCATTGTCGAAATAAAAAGTCTTGATTTTGGAGTTGAATTTTAATTCAACAAGAGTTTTAAACCATTTGAAAACATCAGCAACATGAGCTTTACGGATTAGAGGAAAGAACCATACTTATTTAGTGAAGTGATCCACAAAGATCACGTAGTATTTATGATTATCGCATGATTCAACAGGTGACAACCACACATCGCTAAAGATAATATCAAGTGGAGCAACAGATTTTATTGATGATTCATGGAAGGGGAGCCGATGGCTCTTATTGCAAAGGCAAGAATTGCAATGAAACTTGGAAGAGTAAGTTGAAACAGGACGATTATTTTTAGACAGAATATGATGATAAATGGGGGCGGATGGGTGACCCAACTGATTGTGCCATTCATCAACAGAAGTCTTGACGCACGAAGTGAAAACAATTGGAGAAGATGGATTGGAAGGATTGCTCGCCGGCCACTCATACACCCCGTGATTGGCTCGCCCCGTCATTATGGAATCCCCTGTCGCCAAGTCCTTCACCTGAAAGTCATAAGGAGCGAATTCAACAGAGACTTGATGAGATTCACATAGTTTAGAAACGGAAATCAGGTTTTTGTGCATAGAAGGTATGCAAAGTACATTATTAAGTATTAAAGAGGAATTAGTAGAGGGCAAAGAGATAGAACCTGAAGGGGTGATAGGAAGAGTGGTTCCGTCGTCGATCATGACGTCGTTTTGAGCAGTGTATGGTATATGGAGCGAGAGGGAGTCAAGGTCAGATGTGATATGGTGCGACGCACCGCTATCGAAAAGCCAAGGGGGCGTGTTTGTTGCATTGCTGGCAGCGGTGTAGTGAGCACGGGTTGCTATGGAGTTTGAGAACGAGGAGCGGGGTTACGGTATTGTTGTTGAGGACGAGGGGCGGAGAAGTACTGCGGAGTAGAGAACTGGCCTTGAACAACACGGAATTGAGTGCATTTGCGTGCAGAGTGGCCTTGAACTCCACATAATTGACATGTTCCAAGATAGGGTCGAGGTTGTCGGGTTTGAGGTTGTGCGGGATGACTGGTGAAAGAGGAGGATGGACGCCAATGTTTGAATTTATTCTGAACATCAGCTGGATTGGAAGAGATTGGCAGAGACGATGCGACGGCGGAAGCGGACTGTTGAATAGAGAACTCTTTGTTGATAAGTTTCTCGTGAAGTTCAGCGAATGTAATCGGACTCTCACGAGCATTCACCGCGTCAATGATAGAGAGGTAAGCATCATCAAGACCGTCGAGGACAATATCAGTGATGTCTTCTTGTTTGAGAGGATGGCCCAACAAGTTTAACTCATCGGCTTTGGTGCGAATCAATGTCATGTATTCATTGATCGATTTGGAACCTTTGGTTGAGCGCTTGAGAGAGTCACGCAGCTGTTTAATGTGACCCCTAGAAGCATTGGCAAACGTGGTAGCGAGAATATCCCAGGCTTCTCATGATGAAGTGGCGCTATGAGAAACCGGAGCCACCGTATGGTGTAATGAACCAACAATAACAGCCAGGATCAGTTGATCCTGTTGAAACCATGTAGAGAACCGAGGATTCGCTTGTTCCTTATTATTGACACGAACAAACTGCGGCGTTGTGGGAATGGATCCGTCGACATACCCAAATAGATTGTGGCCGCGAAGAAGAGCCTGCATTTGAAGCTTCCATGCCATTTAGTTATTGAGATGGAGCTTGACAGTGTTGGATGAATTAATTAGAATAAATGGACAATCAGGTTCAGCCTGATTTGGGAGGATAGCCGATGAATGGACTAGAGATGAGGGCGACGACGTAGTCATGATCGAGGATAACGGCGGAAGAAAGAAGAAAAATTAGGGATCGAGGGCTCTGATACCATATAGAAACGAGATCACTTGCCAGGATAATCCTTCTTGTATTATCACATGGTATAAATAGATTACAGAATGAACCGTCAATGTTACAACCGATGTACATAAGTATAGAAACAAATCAATCGTAACTAATCAAGCTCCTATAATCAAGCATACGTAATCAATCTCTTATAATCAAGCTCCTATAGTCAAGCATACGTAATCAGTCTCCTATAGGTAGTTCCATTATTAATAAAATTATTGAAAATGAGTAGTAAAATCATACCCAGGAGCATCCGAGGAATGATGATGTTTGCTGGATTTAGGAGTGCTTACGGTGGGAGTGAACAGTCTTGCTTGAGTTGCCGTGATTATCAACTCTCAAGTCTAACTATGGCAATGATTATTCATGTTTATCAAATAATGAATGCCGACCAGGAAAGAAGAAGATGGTTGTGAGTAGACGAGTGGATTAGGTGAAGTGTTTCCCTGTTAAAGAAAGTATTTTTTGAAATGGGTTCTTTCTGGTTTTACATATTTGATTGGAAGCACAACTGAACCATGCGTCCTAGACAGAGCCACCATGCCGGAGAAGGCACTTAACACTAAACATGGAGTGTTCTTCTTGTCTCTCTTCTTTAGCATCTTGGTTAGATTCAGTACTAAAGTTGGACACTATTGCTTCTCCTGCTTGCTTCTGAGCCAACATTGTCTTCATTTTTCTCTAAAGGCAACGTCTAAATCCTGGTAGATCTGAAACATATAAAAGATAGTAAATGAGACAAAAAACCATAATAAAAAAACACAACCCTAACACATCATGGGGTTATTGTGAATTGAATCCTTTTCCGATTAGATAATTGAAAAGTGCGTAACTAGCTGTTGTAAGATTAAGAACAGAGAAATATAAGCAGGATTGAAGAGCTTGGCATGCGATGACCACAAGAACAAGTTGTGATACCATTCATACAAGCATGAATGAAGAGTTTGGCACGACGATGACCACAAGAACAAGTTGTGATACCATTCTAACCAAACATCTATCTGGAAAGATATAACTTGCGAGATTATATAGGTGAAGGAAGATCTCAAGGTTTACAAAAATTGTTTACCTACAGGTATTTTTCATTAAAAAATATTACTGAAAGAGATTTTGACATTCCAAAAGTAAGATTTCCTATACTTAAAAACATGTATGAGTTATGATATGAAGAAAAAAAATACATTATTATTGCTTATTGTGTAATAAACAATTATATTAGAATGTATAGACAAAGTGATGAATTATTTGACAATTGTGCTAAAATTGAAGAAAATACTAGAGAAAGTGAAAATGAAGATGTAAGTTCTCAAATGGAGTATAATATTACTCCAGCACAACTTTGAAATATGTCTTGAAAGTGAGACGAAATGACTTGACAAATGTGAAGTGAATATATTATTTCTAATTGATTTATATTTCTTTTTGTAAATGATAGTACTATTATGTTTTCAAGAATTATAATATGATGGACATTTTTATTGATTATAATGACTTAATAAAAATTTCTAATTTATAGAATTTTATTATATACAATAAGTGTGTAATTTTTAATTATATTTAATTTTCATATATTTTAGTTTTAGCTCTAATGATAATTAATTAATTTTAAAAATATAATTTATTATATTCGAATTATTAACATAAAAGTATAATTACAAAATAGAAATAGGATGATAAAATTAAACATTTTTAATTTTTAATTTTTTATTACAAATCTTAACTAAACATATTTTTGTTCTCAATTTTTATATTACATATTTCGACTAAACATGTCTTTGTTTTTTTAAAAAAAAGAAACCAAAAATAGAAAACAAAAATCACAACCAAAAAAATAAAAGTAGAACCAATCCACCCTAAAATATTGCCTCTGGATAAAAACCTGAAAATTGGACTTTGCTAAATGCTGCTAGATTTTCATCCAATTGTCCGTTATCCTTGTATGAACACGCCCAGACTTCTCAATTATCCTTACCACTTCAATAGTTTTAAAAGGACAAATGAAAAGAAGAATGTGATCGACGCGTACTGCTTATTCTATAACTGCAATTCGTTAAAATAGTAATAGCTATTTGTCAAAACGCAGCATGATTGTCCATTATGGAGTGACTTCCATTAGTTCACATTAGAACTTCAGGTGAGTACTCTAACCTAAGGACGCATAATCGCAGATGGAATTGGTTGGAAACCGAATAAATTAATATTGATGCATAGTATTCATGTACACTGTTTTCGTCCCATCACTAAATGTTATGTATTTTATTTTATTCTCATATTTTATATTTTATTTATTTTATTAATGATCTCATATTAGCTTTACATATATTATTATTGAAAATTTAAAATTATGTGTTTTATGTTAAATTTATACATGACATTATATATCAAAAGTTTGTTAGTCACCAAAATAACCAAACTAATTAAGTGATGCTTTTATGTATAAATAGTCATTTATTCATAAAATACCAATGCTTATTATTGAATTAATTATATAAATAAATGACATTTATTAGTTGATAGAATTTCAAAATTCATCCAAAAGTAAAATAATACTCTATTACTAATAAACATAATAAAATAAAATCAAAATTCACTTGTCAAATATGTTATATATCCAAATATATTGATTGTATTTGATTAGTTTTTATTTCATTACCTGAAAAAGTTGATTAATTTATGATAATATATTATTGAGTTAGTCAAAAGGAAAACTATAGTATTTTAAATGTTTAATTTTTTGAATATGATAATTTATTGAGTATTTATGTATTTTGCAACTATTTCTCTTTATCCGCATGTTTTTTCTGTTATCGTGTTTAACGGTTTGAACTAAGTCAATTTCTATCTAGGTGTTTTAGGAATTACAACAAAGGCACCCTTTTCTGACGATTTCTTTAGCAACAAAATATGTAAATCGTCACCAAAAGACAGCATATAGCGACGTTTAAAAGCATTCGTCGCCAAAACTTATCATTTAGTGACAGAAACAAAAAGCATCGCACAAGAGAAAACCTTTAGCGACATATAGAAAAATTCGTCGCAAAATGCTGAATATTTAGTGACGATTAATAAAAATCGTCACAAAATGATGTAAAATGGGTGACGATTTGGGAGATTCACCAGCAAATAATGCAATGGCGACGATTGATGAAAACATCACCATATTCCATCAAACATTTTGTGACGCATCCCTAAATCATCAGTAAAGGTTCTATATATTGCGAAGATTTTTTAAAGCATCACGAAAAGGTGACTATATGGTAACGAAAGTTCTATTTAGTCGTAAAAGCTTATACATTCAATGACGATTTTTTGTCATCGTCACTAAATGTCAAGCTTTCAGCGACGATGGTTGTAAATCGTCACCAAATGTTCTACATTCAGTGATGAATTCTAGAAAACGTCTCTGAATGTGTACATTTGGTGACGATTGCTATAAATCGTCGCCAAATGATTGACATTTTCAAAAATTATAAAACTAATATTTTTATAGTCTATCATAGTTAAGATATGTTTTTATTAGAGATTTGTTTTGAATGTCTATAATGTATTATTAAAAAAAACTCACAACATAATTTTAAGTGTTAAACAGTACTATTAATTAATCATTAGTATTTACTAATATTGAAAATTTAGTTATAAAAATTTTAAATAACTTTATCGACATATTTTTTTAAAAACTAACAACATATGGCTTATGGACCTAACATTAATTAATCATTAGTATTAATTAACATTGAAAAAATTAGTTAATAAAAAATTAAATTATTTTATCAGTATAATATAATGATATATGGAGTAGTACAAACTTTGAATTAGAAGTTATCTAATTCATTCACTCATAAAACTAGAACAATAACAGTGAATATTCAATAGTACGCAATTTGACCCATAAGTAATACATATGTTGTTTGGCAAATTATTGATGAAACAACAAGAAATAAATGTTAAAGCTGAGTTCAGTTGACTGACTCACTAATTGACAAGGATATAATTATTTATTTGGATTCCAAGTGACATGAGAGTCGATGAAGGTAAATGAGTCCCCAATGTCTGAATTTCCCAAAAGGGCCCTTGCACGTTCGAACGCACCAATTGAAACAGTAATACTTTTTCCCTCAACTGTAGTAGGGTTTGTCACACCCTTTTCCAACAGCTTTTTTTTACTATCTCTAAATTTGAAGAGGATAGAGTGAAATGATCGATAGATTTAGAACCTAAAACATAATCAGTATAGAAGTTAGATATTATCATATTAGTAAACCGTTAAAAAAACTGAAATTGGGGTGACATGCATACTTGCAGGAGCAGACGTAGTATTCGGAATTGATGAATTTTCCAAATGAACCGATTTTCCTTTACAGACTGTTGTGACATCGCTCTCACCACCACGGGCATACATGTCAAATTTGAGACTGAAGGAAGCTTCAAACAACATGTAATATAAACCATCAAATGTGAATATATATAATAGTTTCATAAAAAGAAATGAGATGTACATAATAAGGGAAGTAACGTTATTCGGATGGTACTAAACACCTTGTTCTAGAAGATCGACCATGGAAGGTTTACGAGAAATTCGTCTAATACACAAGATTTCTTTTTCAGTTTCGGTTTGCTCAGTAGGGACAATTTTGCCACATTCCTTCTAACGGAATGAATTAGGGCTATTGTGAACTAGTCTCCATGTCGACATTCCTTCATTAATAATGTTTAGAGGTAAATGCAGATGTAAGCTGATTTGGAATAAAACGACAATATGTCTAAGTCCAATTATGATGACAAATGAAACTACTTAGGTTATACATTGAATGGATTGACTAGAGCATAAAATGTAAATCGTTACAGAAATATCATCGAACACCTTACAAATATGACAAACTCATCCCAAGAAGCAAGTTTAGAAGATTCAGTAGATATTGCGTTGAATTAAACACTTTTGATATGCAAATCGTAATAGAAATATCATCGAACACCTTACAAACATGACAATGATATCCCAAGATTCAAATGCAAACCATATGTTTTTCCTTCCATAACTAACATTAACACAGTCCACGTTCCCCAACGACAATGTGCAAATTACATAACATAAAAAAAATAAAAAAAACAATTACAAAACATAAAGAAATCAACTTCAACACCACAAAAATAACCAATGCATAGATCTACACAAAGAATGTCCAGATCTATTGTATAAACATAAATATCACAACTTTATCATATAAACTTGTCAAACAAAGGGCCAATCTAATCAGTAACGGATTTACAAAATGAAGATCACCTAAAATGAAAATATAGAACATAGTAAAAAAGAAGTTAGAGCATTGCAGACTGTGTTTCGATCAAGTGAATAGCTTTGATACGTGCGTAAGATGTCGGAGATTGCTGGTTTTGGGATGAGTTATTCGAGACTACAGAGGAAGAAAGGTTTGGAATTACCTGATTAGGGTTTTCAAAGAACAATAAAGAAGGGTTTTGGCGACGTTTCAGAAAATGCATTGCCAAATCAAACTTTTTAGTGACGATTTGGCATATTCGTAGCGTATTGTTGTACATTTTGCGATGATTAGAGGTAATTCGTTTGTGTAGTGAAATGACATCGTTTATGTAGTGAAGGTAAACGACGTCGTTTATTTTTTGTTGTAGTTATTTAGAAGTAGTCTTAATTTATTTGCCATGATTTGTTGTATGTAGTCAATAATCGTCGGATGGAGTAACTAATAGATTGTTCTTCGTTAAAGGCCGGCAGTTCATAAATAATTTTAAATAAATTTATTTTCCTATTCTAAATAAAAAAGAATTTGAATTAAAAATGTAGTGATTCAATTCAAAACTATTCAGATATTAATAGGTTAAATGTTGAAATAAAATAAATGTCTTCAAATTATACATTTTTAAAAAACTTATTTGAATAAAAAAATTTAAATTTTTTAATGTATATAATAAGACATTGTAACATAATTATAAAACTATTTATAACAAAATAGTTTAAAATATTAGTCATTCCGATTCCAGAAATTAAGCAAATGAAGAATAATTGCATATATAATTGATAAGATTACATTTTAAATTTGTTATTGGTATTAGGAAAAACTAATATAAGAAAATACTTGGATATTTGCGACTTTTATTAAAATTCGTAGCGAAATCTTTAAGATTAGGCGACGATTTAGGGGATTATTAGGGAAATGTATTACATATTGCGACGATTTATAATTTTCGTCGCCAAAGATTTGATTTTGCAACGAATATAGTATCATAGCAAATTGTGTCCCATTAACATAGTCGTAACTATGCCGTTTTGCATTATGTCAAACCTTTTTGCGATGATTTGTGTATATCGTCACTAAATGTTTAGGTTTAAATGATGATTAATGATTTCGTCATGGAATGTTGCAACGTTAAAAAAAATTTAAGTGGGACGACGTACCACCTGAAACCCCCCCTCTCCCCTGTTTCTCCCTCTCGTTTTTGCTCCAAAATTTCTCTCTTCTCTGTCGTCTTCTTCCCCAAGATTTTCTTCTGTTGTTGTCAATTTTGAGCTCCATCAATGCTTGCATTGTCTTCTTCACGACATTGGGTAAGTTTTGTTTCATTTTTGTGAGTTTGTTTTCAGTTTTTGAATAAACGTACCGAATGTGTTTTATTGTTCGAATTTGTTGGAATTTTTAAGTTATTTGTGTTGTTTAATTTGGCATATTAAGGGGTTTGTGTTGTTTAGATTTATGGATAGTGAAGAAAGGGAATTGAAATATTGAATACGTGTATTTGCTTGTGTTTTATGTTATGCTCATAATGTGTTCGATGAAAGTCCTCAGCTAATTTTTTGATATGTTGAGCCTAATTTATAATTGCTTTCTTTGCATAATTTCAATTTTAATTTTAATGTAGGAATTGGACTTCAATTTGAAATTTTTCAAATGGTATAGATTTGTTATAACTCTAAAACCGAAAATGCGTAAAGTATTTTACTTTATTATTACTTTTTATTTATATTTTAACAAATTTAATCAGTTCAATGTTTATAATTTCAATGCTCGAAATTAGGTTTGATGCTCAAAATTAGGTTTTTTTAATGTAATTATTATTATGATAATAATTATTATTGTTAGTATTATTATTTGTATTATTGTTATGATTTTAATTTTAATTATTATTATTGTTAGTATATTATTATTATTATTATTCTTACGATTTTAATTTTGATTATTATCATTGTCGTTATTATTAATATTTTTAGTATTATGTTTGTTATTATTATCAAAATTTTTAATTTATTATTATTATTATTATTATTATTATTATTATTATTATTATTATTATTATTATTATTATTATTATTATTAT
>JAOQMS010023878.1:0-15458 GCA_027563885.1 Erythroxylum longipes | reverse complement strand
TGTCCTAACAAGAAAAATACTAAATTCAAAGAAAAAATAAATATATTAAATTCTGCTTTAGAAAATGAATTAGAACCTATAGAATCTGACTATAATACAGACTCAACAATTTCTTTTCAAAAGTGGCTAATTCTTTGGAATATGGTTGATGAAATTGTTTTAAATAATATTATTTATAACAATAAAGAATGAATAAATTATAACCAAAACTCGAGTTTTGGTTAGCAAAGTGATATCAGAGTTAACTTATATCCATGATGTGCCTAGTTCGAATCCCAGCGTTGGAATATACACCTTGACAAGGGATTGGCTTAAAGGTAGCAGAAGCGTGGTGGGTATAAGTAGCTTTGGGACCGTTAACCTCAACTCGAGTTTTTGTTAGCAAAGCGTTGGATTAAATGTTTGAGTAAAATGTTGGTCTCAAAATAAGTCATCAAAGAAAGAAGAAAAATAATACAAGAAAACGTGAAATTATGATGTTGAATACAATGAAGAAAACCTTAATCGATAAGATGATTAATCATAAAAAGAAATTTTTTCTATCTTCTAGATTAATTTCTTTTAATTACTTAATATGTTCTATCATCTGAGTTGTGTCATATATCCTAATATATCTTCGAGCATCTCTTGAATGATGAGCTTGTTTATTATAGGTATGATATTTGGTTAAAATTATGTCAACTCGTTCATAGCTGTCTTTGATTAATGCTTTTAAGGTTGTTTTTCGATCAAAATAAGCCAGATTTATGTCTAAAAGAAAGAAAGGAAAAATACTTAGGTTTGAATCTAAACACTTAGTATGAACTAATAATGAATGATGAATAGATTAATGAAGATGAGATATACATAGTGTAAGTAAATATAGTGATGAAATAATAAGCTTTAATTCATACCTCTTTCGTTTCCTTGAAAAGCTAATCCCAGGCAGAGGAGAGGATTTATAGAGAGATGGTAAGAAGAGAGAATTTATTTCATAGTTCGGAAAGCTCCGGAGGCTTACATTATATAAAAATGGAAAAGAGAAGAGGCCAAAACAGGTGGCCTACAAAAGTAAAAGGTAAGGAATCTAATTGACATAAAGCAAAAGTGAAAGTAAGATAAGATTAAAATAAAAGACTAAAGTAAAAGATTCCTAACTTTTTAAAAAGCAAAAGCAAATATAGTACAATTATTTACAGAAAGAGGGGCCTACGTAGCCTACATGGAGCTGATTACTTTAACTGCTTCACTCTTCTATTATTGCTTCAATTGATGCAACGTCTTCCTCGTTTTGTCCTTCGTGGGTACCATGAGTGGATGGACAATACTGACATTTGTGTAAAGGATGGTGTTGAAGTTGGTGACAGATTGCATTTTTCTATAATGGTGTAAGACCACTAAAAATGCCTTCCATGTTGTAAAATGGTAATAAAAATTGTTTGATGATTTGAAGAGCATCTGGTGTGATTGCAAATTTGTAAGTAGAAACCATGATTTGATTGAGTCCTTTGTAATTTACTTTGATTGTTGATTTGGCAGTGATTCTAGCTCCTTGGATAAAGACACCTTCGAGACAGTGCAGATTGAATTGATTAATCAATTCCCATTCAAATGTATGTTGTTGTGGTTCATCTATAACTGGAAAAATACCATTGCTAATCCCAATGGTGAGAAAAGCAATGCAAGATAATTTTATCTCTGCGTCTTTAATTGTATCATTTTCCTTGAAAATAGGATAATTGCTAAAGATTTTGATAAAAATTTCCCTATCTTTAGCAAAGCGATCCTTATAATTTTTAACAGCTTGGATAAATCCAGTGGGGAATTCAGAGAGGATATGTAGATTGGCAAGATAAATTGTATCGATAAGTCCACTTTGGAAAAATAAGTAAGTGGTTAATGGGTCTACATCTGGGAAAATAATGGCTTTAGGTCCATACTTCCCTAGGTTTTGTGGATAGTATTGGAAGATCTTTTGGGCTTCAGTCCATGTGTTTAATGATTAGAAAGAGTCGTAAAACATTTTAGAGGTGAGTTTGCGGGCTTCTATTTGGATGGTTTTTTAAGGGACTGAATTGATTCGATCTATATTGATAGGTTTGCCTAAAGATTTCATCTTGGTATCTGGGACAGGTTGTTCTAATACTTGTTTGTATTGTGGTTTAAAAATAGGTGTTTTGAATTTAGCTAAAGCTTTTTCAGCTTCGGCTCTGAATGAAAAACTTTTATGTAAAATACCTGGTCTCCCAGTGATGTGTATAGTTGCTTTGTGCCATACAACATAGATGCTTGCCATTGGTACATTGTAGATCACATAGGTTTTGGATTCAGCTGTATCTTTTTGTTTTTAAGATCCCAAAGGATTGCTTAGTTGTATAGCAAAGGTTTGAGTAATTTGTTGTGGTGTGATGAGAGGAATAGTGATTCGAGAGGTATTTGTAGTGATCGGACTAGTTGAAGGAGTTTGGATGGAAGAAGATGGTTGATCTTTGTTAGTTTGTTTCAATAATTAGATGGTGGTACGTAACTGGTTTATTTCTTTGGTAACGGTACCAACCTGTTAATGTAAATTGATTAACTCTAATTCCTTTTGTGCAAGCGAATCTTCAAGATTGGTTATTGCTGCTTCCATTCTCTAGTTAAAATATCTGCAAGAAAATTTTCAGTAGATTTTATACATTGGATGGTAAATTAATATTGATTAAGTTCGAGTTGCCATCTGATGAGACGACCTTGATTATAATTGGCTTTTATGTTGTAGCGGATAAATCCACATAGATACTTGGAGTCGTTTTGTATAATGAATTCAACGGGTAATAGATCAATGTGCCATTTTCTCAAAGTTTTGGGACAGGCTAATGTTTCCTTTTAATGGATTGGATATTTTAATTCAGTGGGATTGAATGTCCCGTTTGTATACTTGCAAAGTAAATACTTCTTTTGATTGGGTTGTTGTGCCAAAAGGCATCCTGCCCATGTATCCATACTGGCATCAATTTGAACCAGCAGCGTATCCATCGGTAGATAGTTATATAGAACAGGTAAATCCTTGCATAATGATTTTAATTTCTTATGAACTTCAGTATCTGCATCGGTCCAAGTCCATTGTGATTTTGTACTACATTTAAGTTGTAGCAATTTTAGTTCTTTAGATAAATTCTTAAAGAATCCTTGGTCTGAAATATAATTTAAAATACCTAGAAATCTTTGTACATGCATTTGTCAATTGATTAGGAAATTGATGAATTTTGTTTAAAATATTAGGTTGTAATTTTAAATGTCCATTTTGGAATTCAATTCCTAAATATTCTATATTCTGTTGTGCTAATTTTACTTTCTTTTGACTTAAAATTAATCCTTTTTCTTGACAATATTGAAGGACTATTTTAACCTTTTTTAAATGATCGATTTTATCCTAATTGGAGTAGATAATAATATCGTCTATATAAACAAATGTAAATTCTTCCAAACCTTCTAAATTGTTATCCATGAATCTTTGCTAAATACTTGGGGCTTGTTTTAAACCAAAGGTTAATACATTCCATTGATAATGTTTTTTAGGTGGACATGTAAAAGCTATTAAAGGTTTTGTATTTTCATGTAATCGTAGTTGCCAATATCCAGATTTGGCATCTAGGTTGTAAACTAGGTATGTCCTTTTAATTTATTTATAATATAATCTTTTCATGGTAGTTTATAGGCATCTCCAATAGTAGCTTCGTTTAGTTTTTTATAATTTATAACCATTCTTTTTTCTCATTTTTGTTCAGCAGAATTATTTACATAAAAAGCTAGTGCAAAATGTTTACTAATGCTAAGTGAGATTAATTATTTTTCTAATAAATCTGAGCATTCGGTTATAAATTCTTGTATATGTTATTGAGTGTATGGTATATTATTTCGAATATTAACTTCTTGTGTAGGATCACTGAGTTTGATTTCAATTAGTTGTTGATTTTTAATTGGGTCAAGTGGATTTTCACTACAAACGTTCTGTAATAATGTTTCGATTTCTAGTTGAATAGACATATTGTTGAGAGGATAGAATTGAAGATAATCTAATTTGGTAGTTAAAAGTTGTAATTTTTGAAAATATGTAGTATGATATATAGGAATTTTGAGAATGATTGATTTTTCATTTAGATTTTTAATAGTGGGTGTTTTTAATGTAATATAATGTAGATATTGACAAATGGATTGTATAATTTTAAGAAATTATTTCCTAAAATTAATGGTAATCCTGATTCTTGTTGATAAATAGAAGGTACTGAAAATGTAAATTTTTCGATTATAATATTATTATAATAACTAATATACCAAATAAATTTAAAACTTCCATCTGCTATACGTATTTGTAATGGTTTTTCTAGTTTTTTTCCATGTATTTAATAATTGCTTATAAGCAATACAAATTGTAGCTCCTGTATCTATATATGCATTAACTTTTTTATTCTGAATTAGTACTTGAATAAATATTGTATTCGGATTTAATTGTTGATTCTATGTCTGTTTGGGATTCATAATGATAGATTGAAGATATAGTAGAATCGGTATTATATTTAGATTCTATTGGTTCTAAATTCTCCTGGAAAGCTTATTGTAATATATTAAGTTTTTCTTTATATTGTTTGATTTATTTTTCTAATAAATCAAATAAATCAGTTGTATTTAACAGATAAAACTAATAACTTTTAGAGAGGATTTAGAGAGAGATGGTAAGAAGAGAGAATTTATTTCATAGTTCAAAAAGCTCCGAAGGCTTACATTATATAGAAATGGAAAAGAGAAGAGACCAAAACAGGTGGCCTACAAAAGTAAAAGATAAGGAATCTAATTGACATAAAGCAAAAGTGAAAGTAAGATAAGATTAAAAGAAAAGACTAAAGTAAAAGATTCCTAACTTTTCTAAAAGCAAAAGCAAATATAGTACAATTATTTACAAAAAGAGGGGTCTATGTGGCCTACATGGAGCTGATTACTTTAACTGCTTCACTCTTCTATTATTGCTTTAATTGATGCAACGTCATCCTCATTTTGTCTTTCGTGGGTACCTTGAGTGGATGGACAATACTGACATTTGTGTAAAGGATGGTGTTGAAGTTGGTGACAGATTGCATTTTTCCATGATGGTGTAAGATCACTAAAAATGCCTTCCATGTTGCAAAATGGTAATAAAAATTGTTTGATGATTTGAAGAGTATCTGGTGTGATTACAGATTTGTAAGTAAAAACCATGATTTAATTAACTCCTTGGTAATTTACTTTGATTGTTGATTCGGCAATGATTCTAGCTCCTTAGATAAAGACACCTTTAAGACAGTGCAGATTGAATTGATTAATCAATTCCCATTTAAATGTATAATGTGGTAGTTCATCTATAGCTGGAAAAATACCATTGCTAATCCAAATGGTGAGAAAAGCAATACGAGATAATTTTATTTCTGCATCTTTGATTGTATCATTTTCCTTGAAAATAGGATAACTGCTAAAGATTTTGATAAAAATATCATTATCTTTAGCACAACGATCCTTATAATTTTTAACAGCTTGGATAAATCCAGTGGGGAATTCAGAGAGGATATGTAGATTGGTAAGATAAATTGTATCGGTAAGTCCACTTTGGAAAAATAAGTAAGTGGTTAAGGGTCTGCATCTGGGAAAATAATAACTTTAAGTCCATACTTCCCTCGGTTTTGTGGATAGTATTGGAAAATCTTTTGGGCTTCGGTCCATGTGTTTAATGATTGGAAACAGTCGTCAAACATTTCAGAGGTGAGTTTACGGGCTTTTATTTGGATGGTTTTTGAAGGTACTGAATTGATTTGATCCATATTGGTATCTGGGACAGGTTGTTCTAATGCTTATTTATATTGTGGTTTCAAAATAGGTGCTTTGAATTCAGCTAAAGCTTTTTTAGCTTCGGCTCTGGATGAAAAATTTTTATGTAAAATACCTGGTCTCCTAGTGATGTGTATAGCTGCTTTGTGCCATGCATCATAGATGCCTGCCATTGGTCCATTGGAGATCACATAGGTTTTGGATTCAACTGTATCTTTTTGATTTTGAGATCCCGAAGGACTGCTTGGTTGGATAGCAGAGGTTGAGTAATTTGTTGTGGTGTGATGAGAGGAATAGTGGTTTGAGAGGTATTTGTAGTGATCGGACTAGTTGAAGGAGTTTGGATGGAAGAAGTGGTTGATCTTTGGTAGTTTGTTTCAATAATTGGATGGTGGTATGTAACTGGTTTATTTCTTTGGTAACGGTACCAACCTGTTGCTGTAAATTGATTAACTCTATTTCCTTTTGTGCAAGCGAATCTTCAAGACTGGTTATTGCTGCTTCCATTCTCTAGTTAAAATATCTGCAAGAAAATTTTCAGTAGATTTTATATATTGGATGGTAAATTAATATTTATTAAGTTCGAGTTGCCATCTGATGAGACGACCTTGATTATAATTGGTTTTTATGTTGTAGTGGATAAATCCACACAGATACTTGGAGTCTGTTTGTATAATGAATTCAACAGGTAATAGATCAATGCGCCATTTTCTCAAAGTTTTGAGACAGGACAATGTTCCTTTTCATGGATTGGATATTTTAATTCAGCGAGATTGAATGTCTCGTTTATATACTTGCAAAGTAAATACTTCTTTTGATTGGGAGGTTGTGCCAAAAGGCATCCTGCCCATGTATCCATATTGGCATCAATTTGAACCAGCAGTGTATCCATCGGTAGATAGTTATATAGAACAGGTAAATCCTTGCATAATGATTTTAATTTCTTAACAACTTTAGTATCTGCATCGGTCCAACTCCATTGTGATTTTGTACTACATTTAAGTTGTAGCAATTTTCGTTCTTTAGCTAAATTCTTAAAGAATCCTTGGTCTGAAATATAATTTAAAATACCTAGAAATCTTTGTACATGCGTCCTATTTGTTAATTGATTAGGAAATTGATGAATTTTGTTTAAAATATTAGGTTGTAATTTTAAATATCCATTTTGGAATTCAATTCTTAAATATTCTATATTCTGTTGTGCTAATTTTACTTTCTTTTGACTTGAAATTAATCCTTTTTCTTGACAACGTTGAAGGACTTTTTTAACCTTTTTTAAATGATCGATTTTATCTTGATTGGAGTAGATAATAATATCGTCTATATAAACAAATGTAAATTCTTCCATCTTCTATATGTATTTGCAATGGTTTTTCTAGTTTTTTCCATGTATTGAATAATTGATTAGAAGCAATACAAATTGCAGCTCCTATATCTAGATATGCATTAACCTTTTTATTCTTAATTAGTACTTGAATAAATGTTGTATTCGGATTCAATTGTTGATTCTGAGTCTGTTTGGGATTCATAATGATAGATTGAAGATATAGTAGAATCGGTATTATATTCAGATTCTATTGGTTCTAAATTCTCCTGGAAAGTTGATTGTAATATATTAAGTTTTTTATATTGATTTTGATTTATTTTTTGTTTAGGACAAGTAGTTGCATAATGTCCTTCTTCCTTACATAACCAACATCTACATGATTTTTTCTGTTGGGGGCAATCAATTCTTTTAAGTTTAAATTGTCTATATTTGTATTTTCTAAATTGTTTTTTATACGGAATAAATGGTCGTGTTTTATAATACTTAGATGGATATCTTTTCCATTTATAAGATTTGTATGGTTTATACAATTTCTTTCTATTATAGCTTTTATATTTTGAAACTTTTGAGTCACATCCGTACTGTTGTGGTACTTCTACATTTTTCGGACAACATAATTGTATATCTTTATGTCTTAAGGTTCTTTTTAATTTTGTATCAAAACATTGTTATGCTAATATTTCTTGACTTGTAAGAATAGCTCCTCCTAAATTATAGGCCATAATTCTATTATCTCATTTTTCTTGAAATTTGGATTCAACTTTTTGATTTATAGGATAGGGTAATTTTTGAATAAATATATGAATGTAGATTTCCTATTCAGCTCGAGTTAATTTATAATAGTATTTTTTTAAATTCACAGATATATTCGTCTAAATAACATATGTCACATATACGCATGTTATTGAAATGCCATAAAGCTTTAATTCGTTCATTATCTGATACTTCTTGTTTAAAGGAAAGAACATCTTTACCAAAAAATTCCTTATAAATTTCTCCTGAGATGATGCGAAAGGTTTGAATGTTACTGGTTGCATTTTGATACAAAGGAGAATTTTTAATTCCATCAGCATTATCTAGTGAAAGGCTTTGTACTATGCCTGAGGTTTTACACGTAATAAAATTCCATAATAATTCTTTATTTTCTAATTCACCAAATGGTTTTTCAATTTGAATTAATAATTGTAATTTATTTGCTTGTTCTATTATTAATTTTTCTGGTTGTAATATGCAATCAAGATTTAATATTCCATCAGCTCCTAACGAGATGTGTTTGGGAGTATATTCAGTAGGATATCGATGTACTTTTGATCCTTTTTTATAATATCCATGTTGATTAATAAATTCATCCGTTTGCCATTGATAGGAATGTTGCTGTTCTTTTTTACGTTTATCTCCACTTAATGTTTCACTTTTTATAGGTTGTTGTTCTCTACGAGTACTACTTGTTGGTTGTTCAACATAAACTTCTTGATCTGATTCATATCCATAAATAATTTCATCTTTATTAGTGATTTGATGAATTGTTTCTGTGTCAGTATGTAATGTTAATTTTTGTACTAATTGAGTAATTTTTTATAGTTGAGTTTGTACAATTCGTTCAACTTGTTCTAATGATTCTTCGTTTGGTATATTAGGTTCTATTAAATTTAAATTTTCCATGGCCTTACTAATCTAATAAGCTGTGATACCATTTTTGTAGGATCTTTTGTTAATTTGAGTTCTTTTGGTTCTTTATACCATTTTTGTTCTACATCTTGTATAATTTGTATTTGTCGTTGATTTTCCTTAATTAATTGTTGAATTAGTAGTATAGTATTTGCTTGAACCTGTATTAATTCGGTCATTTTTGTTTCTAGTTTTTGTTGTTGTTCCTTTAATTCTTTAATACATTATGTAACACTCACAATGTATGTTTTAGATAAGTAGTTAATTCACTAATTTGACTTTTAATATCTTCAAGTTTTATTGAATTTTCTATTGTAGGCATAGGAATAATAGGGTCAGTAATTTTAACATTTTGTTCTATACTTTGTTCAGGTTCTATAAATCGAATTGGTCTGGATAATCGAAAAGACTTTGATTTTAATAATTGAGGAGATGAAGAAGATGATGGTTCTGAAAAAGAGTGTCTTTGACTTATAGATCGATGTAATTGAATGGGATATTGAATTGCAGGTAACGTTCTTAATTTAGTTCTAAAATTTGTTCCTACTTTTGCAACATCATTAAATAATTGATCAATATAAATTTTATCTGTATTTTTAAATTCAATACTATGATGAGAATTTTTTAATGCATAGCTTATTTGGTAACTGATAGAAAAAGGAAATTGTCATGTTGTCATAAGATTTTCTTTGTAAAATTTATAGGCAATAGTTATAGTTTCATCTAATTTATGGGATTTTAAAGGTATGCCTAATTTTAATCGAGTATTAAATTTAATTTTTCCATAAGCGAGATTTCCATTCATAATACCTATAATTTGATCATTTAAATTAGTCATTCTTTCATCTACAATGGCCATTCGTATAGGAGAATCAATTCCTTCTTGAAACGTGGATTTTAACAGAATTTGAATTGTTGAAAGATGAATATAACCAATTTTGAGACGTTTTTCTAGCGGGATTTTTTGTAATTGTCTACTTATTTGTTCTTGATCAATTAGGTTAATTCTTATATGTCCATTACATTGATCAATTCGTATAGGGGTTTCATGTATTATTTTACCAAAATAAATAATATTTTTTCGATTGATTATATTTTGAAATAAAGAGTGTTGAATATCTTGACCAGATTTTAAATTTAATTTTGTTTTAGCAATTTGTTTTTGTTTATCATTGGATAATAGTGTATTTATATGAAAGGTTCCTAAAGACTCAGTTAATTCTAAATTGTCAACATCTAAAATGGTTGAATCTATTTGTTCTTTTATTTCTTCAGATTTAGACATGATAACATGTACTTATTTGATGGTCATTTAATGTTCGCTCTAAATAGCTTACTTCGTTTGTATAAAACGTATATAATTGTTGAGCTAAGTCTAATCTATCTTTTATTGGTTGTAGGGCTTGCAGATTTCATATGATAAATGGAAGATAATTATAACGGTTTGCAAAATTTTTAAATTCATTATAATATTGAGTTGTAATTGTTTAGTAGAGTGAATTTGTTCGACTATCTGCTTACAAACAATACAATTAGATATTGTCATAAACTATGACGTAATAGATTAAGATAAATTTTGATAATCGATATTAGGATAAAATATTTTATCAAGGAGATATTGTCTAAGTATAGGTAGAAATCCATAAATTTTTATTTTTTCTAATAAATCAAATAAATTAGTTTATTTAAACTAATAAGTAACATGAATAAACATGGTTGAATATAAAATAAAGTAAGAAAAGTAAGTGCAGAAAATAGAATAAGCAGAATGATCATAGCAAATTAATCTATAAGGTAGTTAATTTCTTTTAAAAATTCTTTTTTAATGTGTCTATTATTATGTCTGATATGTTTAAGGAATACAATCATTTGAGTTGCTTCAATTTCTAGTTGAGTATTTTTATTTAACTTAGCTAGTTCGAGATATCCTTCATAGGTTTCTATCCATTTATTCTAATTTTCTTCTACTTCATAACAGTGTTGGATTAAATGTTTGAGTAAAGCGTTGGTCTCAAAATAAGTCATCAAAGAAAGAAGAAAAATAATACAACGTGAAATTATTATGTTGAATACAATGAAGAAAACCTTAATCGATAAGATGATTAATCATAAAAAGAAAATTTTTCTGTCTTCTAGATTAATTGCTTTTAATTGCTTAATATGTTCTATCATCTGAGCTGTGTCATACATCCTGATATATCTTCTAGCATCTCTTGAATGATGAGCTTGTTTATTATAGGCATTATATCTGGTTAAAAGTTGGTCCAATCTGTCTACTCATTCATAACTATCTTTGATTAATGTTTTTAAGGTTGTTTTTCATTCAAAATAAGTCATATTCATTTCTGAAAGAAAGAAAGGAAAAATACTTAGGTTTGAATCTAAACACTTAGTATGAACTAATGATGAATGATGAATAGATTAATGAAGATGAGATATACATAGTGTAGGTAAACATAGTGATGAAATAATAAGCTTCAATTCTTACCTCTTTCATTTCCTCGAAAAGCGAATCCCAGGCAGAAGAGAGGATTTAGAGAGAGATGGTAAGAACAGAGAACTTATTTCATAGTTTGGAAAGCTCAGAAGGCTTACATTATATAGAATTGGAAAAGAGAAGAGGCCAAAACAGGTGGCCTACAAAAGTAAAAGGTAAGGAATCTAATTGACATAAAGCAAAAGTGAAAGTAAGATAAGAATAAAAGAAAAGACTAAAGTAAAAGATTCCTAACTTTTCCAAAAGCAAAAGCAAATATAGTACAATTATTTTCAAAAAGAGGGGCCTACATGGCCTACATGGAGCTGATTACTTTAACTGCTTCACTCTTCTATTATTGCTTCAATTGATGCAACGTCGTCCTCGTTTTGTCCTTCGTGGGTACCTTGAGGGGATGGACAATACTGACATTTGTGTAAAGGATGGTGTTGAAGTTGGTGATAGATTGCATTTTTCCATAATGGTGTAAGATCACTAAAAATGCTTTCTATGTTGCAAAATGGTAATAAAAATTGTTTGATAAATTAAAGAGCATCTGGTGTGATTGTAGATTTGTAAGTAGAAACCATGATTTGACTGAGTCCTTTGTAATTTACTTTGATTGTTGATTCGGCAGTGATTCTAGCTCCTTAGATAAAGACACCTTCGAGACAGTGCAGATTGAATTGATTAATCAATTCCCATTCAAATGTATGCTGTGGTGGTTCATCTATAGTTGGATAATTACCATTGCTAATCCCAATGGTGAGAAAAGCAATGCGAGATAATTTTATCTCTGCGTCTTTGATTGTATCATTTTCCTTGAAAATAAGATAACTGCTAAAGATTTTGATAAAAATTTCTCTATCTTTAGCAAAGCGATCCTTATAATTTTTAATAGCTTGATTAAATCCAGTGAGGAATTCAGAGAGGATATGTAGATTGGTAAGATAAATTGTATCGATAAGTCCACTTTGGAAAAATAAGTAAGTGGTTAATGGGTCTGCATCTGGGAAAATAATGGCTTTAGTTCCATACTTCCCTCGGTTTTGTGGATAGTATTGGAAGATCTTTTAGGCTTCGGTCCATGTGTTTAATGATTGGAAACAGTCGTAAAACATTTCAGAGGTGAGTTTGCAGGCTTCTATTTGGATGGTTTTTTAAGGGACTGAATTGATTCGATCCATATTGATAGGTTTGCCTTAAGATTTCATCTTGGTATCTGGGACAGGTTCTTCTAATACTTGTTTGTATTGTGGCTTCAAAATAGGTGTTTAGAATTCAGCTAAAGCTTTTTCAGTTTCGGCTCTGGATGAAAAACTTTTATGTAAAATACCTAGTCTCCCAGTGATGTGTATAGCTGCTTTGTGCCATGCATCATAAATGCCTGCCATTGGTCCATTGTAGATCATATAGGTTTTGAATTCAGCTGTATCTTTTTGTTTTTGAGATCCTGAAGGACTGCTTGGTTGGATAGCAGAGGCTTGAGTAATTTATTGTGGTGTGATGAGAGTAATAGTGGTTTGAGAGGTATTTGTAGTGATCAGACTAGTTGAAGGAGTTTGGATGGAAGAAGATGGTTGATCTTTGGTAGTTTGTTTCAATAATTAGATGGTGGTACGTAACTGGTTTATTTCTTTGGTAACGATACCAACCTGTTTTTGTAAATTGATTAACTCTATTTCCTTTTGTGCAATCGAATCTTCAAGACTGGTTATTACTGCTTCTATTCTCTAGTTAAAATATCTGCAAGAAAATTTTCAGTAGATTTTATGTATTGAATGGTAAATTGATATTGATTAAGTTTGAATTGCTATCTGATGAGACGACCTTGATTATAATTGGTTTTTATGTTGTAGCGGATAAATCCACATGGATACTTGGAGTCTGTTTGTATAATGAATTCGACGAGTAATAGATCAATGTGCTATTTTCTCAAAGTTTTGAGACAGGCCAATGTTTCCTTTTCATGGATTGGATATTTTAATTCAGCGGGATTGGATGTTTCCTTTTATTTTTTATAAATTTTATTATAACATAATTAATTTTGTGATTATAATATAATTAATTTCTATATTAAATTAATTATTTTATTTAAAAATTTTAATGTATTTTTCTTTTAAATTTTACTACAACATATTTCAGAAAATTTTCGAAAGATTTTGTGTCACAAATCACACCAAGAATGACAAAGTTTCTTCTCTTTTAGAATGTTTTGTACTTCAGGAGAAAGTATAAAGAAATAGTTTCCTCTTAATCTGGATTATAATCCTTAAGTCAAAATACTTAAAATAAAATTATAAATATAAAAATTATAAAACCATAAAGCTTAGTATCATTGTGGTTCAGAATAAAATTATTAGTCATGTGATGGTCTCTCGTGGATTTTCCTTAAGCAAAATTGTGTTAAAGGGAGTTTTGTAATTATGGATTTAAATGTTGGATTCGCATATTTTGGCTATACTTAATAACTATATATACATATAATTTATTTCTTTTAAAGTAATAATTAAATTTTATTTAAATTAAACTCTTCATTCAGTTTTCCTTAAATTTTCATTATTAATATAATTAATAATACCGTAATTATTTTTACATTATAACTTCTTAAAGTTTTCTTATTAATGTAATAGTTAAATTTTAAATGAAATTGAATTTTTTTAAAGTCATAGTAGTATATATAAGATAAAAAAATTAAATTAATTACAATATTTATTTATTTCATCAATAATTTGATTTTATGTCAGAAAAATTCAAAACATAACAAATAAATAGTAAATTGGCAATTTTTAATCACAATAATAATTAAATATTTACAAATTAATATGATTTCTTATTAAAGTCATAGTAATATAATTAAAAAAAGGTGCAAAATTAAAATAAGTTGTTTTCTTCGTTTTAAAATTAATTTTATTTTTTAAAATTGTAACAAATTTAAAACTACTGCATCTTTAAAATTTGCAATGTTTATAAATTTAATCAAACCATTATTATAATTTAATTTATTTTTTATTAAAGTAAAAAATAAATTTTAAATCAACAATATATTTATTAAACCTACCAATGCACTTGCGTACATTTTTAAGTCACACTGATGCATTCACTAATACATTTTTTTTCAAATTTTACTTTTTAGAAAATTAATAATAAAATAATTATAATTATAATTATAATTATAACTTAATCGTTGAAATCATTACAATATATCCTATAATATGGAGCTGCTTTTTTTCATCTCGTATTTAATTTTATTTATATATTTAATTACAAATCATTAAGTAAATAAATTCAAAATTGGTGCATTTTTTATCTTAAATTTTTATAAAATTAATAATGCATTCATTACAATTCAGTTTAATTCTTAAATAAAGTAAAATTATTTTAAATTTTAAATTTTAATTAAAATTTTAAATGCACGAGTGTGCATTTTCAACCAACACCTCTTGCATTAAGTAATTAATTTTTTTAAAAATTAATAATTACATAATTATAATCATAATCATAATTACAATTTAATTTTTATTACAGTTATAACTACGTATTTAGAAATTAATTTATTTTTTATTAGAGTAATTGTAGTATAATTACAAAATTAAAATATAGAATGTTCTAAATTAAAATATATATCGACCCTAAGCGAACACATACAATTGTTTCGTTGCATCTCTTTTTGATCATTTATTTTTTGGGAAAGAACAAAAGAAGAAGATATGATGTTCATTGCTTACTGCCTTGAGAATTATTAGAAATGCAAATTTTATATTTTGATTAATTGCTACCGAAATAAATAAATATAGTCTACTGCTCCATCAAATTATAATATTCTCTTTTTCTCTGTTGCGACGTCAGGCTATCATGTTCTCTCACGTTATCATATTATCTCTAAGCTGCTGCGTCACATTATTAAAGCTGGCAACTATTTCATTATTTTATGCATTAACTCCTCTTTACTCACAACCCAGCTAAATTCTTGAGTTATTACAAATTTTGTTTTCAATCTTTGATCTGTACTAGAAAAAAGGGAAAAGTCTGACTGTAGAATACATAGTCAAAACCGGTGGCGGGTATAGTACCACCCCGCCATTCAATATGACAGGGTGGGCTACGTGTGCAGTTCCCCGCCAAACGTTTTGGCGGGGACTAAAACGTCACCCCGCCATATTGAATGGC
>JAOQMS010023867.1:0-15459 GCA_027563885.1 Erythroxylum longipes | reverse complement strand
AATTCATACCTTGCATTTTTCAGATTTCCTTGATTTGCTTACTTTAATTTATTTTATTTTCAAATCAATCAATTCTTTATCGTTCTAGTAATTTTTCATCATTTAATTTAATTGTCCTACGTGTTGGATTTTCCCTTGGGTACGATATCCAATTCTTACCAATTTATATTACTTGTCGACGGGGTGCGCTTGCCTTTAATTGGTCTAGATAGAATTTAATTTATATTGTTTTGTTTAGACCGCAATAGATACATTGATATCAAACTTAAGGTATAACATCAATTATCGATAAAAACTTATCACACATTTAACCAACTTTTCCAACATCAAATTAGGTTTATTTTAAGCCCCAATCAAGCCCAAAAGCATCATATTTAAGTAGCTTATCCTTAATTCGTTCAATCATTGCACAAATCAAAAGTAACCACGTAAGACTACTACCCCACGATCATGGCAAAAGCTTTGCATCTGTCCACAAGCGTGGGATCGGTGCCACGATTGTGGCCTGTCCATTTCCTGCACTTTTTTCCAGATTTTTGACATCTTTATAACAAAGTTAAAACATCATCTTTATAGTTCATCAATTATACCTTTATTAGGCATGAACCATACCCCAATTCCTCATCAATGTCATCTTCAATTTCATTTCAAACTTATTTAATTAACAATCACAAATCATAGTCTTTCATGTATCAACAAATAAAACCAAAAATTGTCATACATTGCCATGTATATAGTCCTAATTCTTTCCCAATTCAAGAACACTATGCTAACATCTTCCTTTAGCATAAATTCACTTTCATTATACAAGAAATCCAGAACTAATTCATCCATAATTTAACTTATAATGCCGCAATTTTCATATTCCAAAAACAAGCATAAGAAATTACAAGTTCACGCAACAAGTTCCAGTACATATCATCATGAATATCACATTCATTTCAAAGCAATTCAAGCATTATTCTTATATCATTAAACATGCTATAAAAATAAAATGTCTACTTGTTAGGCTTTAAATTTAGCTTAAAACTCTAGATTTAACTAAGCCTCCAATCATGCAAGATTCATCACAAACTTATGGTGAAAACATAATGTTTTTGGAAAGCAATATGAAGTCCACTTTCGGCTGATTTCTTGGATAATTGGTCAGGGATTAACATGTGAATTTCATGTAGAAATTTGGATAGGTGCCTTAATTAAACAAAGACATTTGTTTTAAGGCATGTAATGCCATTTGCCTAATCAAGAAGCTGCCACTAATCCACACATCTAGTTGCCATTTGTCACTAATTAATTAGTCCACATGGAATTTAATAATTAGTCCACTTGTCACATATTTAACTATGCCACATGTCACTTAATTATAAGCTTATTCACCCTAATTTTTCATATATCAATTTATCCTATCACTAGGCATTTGTCTTAGTTCAAATTCACATATTAAATTTATTAATTTCCTAAATTAATCATAATTAATTACAAATTACCAATTGTAATCCAATAATACCAAAATTTAAGACATATCCATTTGTAATTCACATCATGTTCACTTAACATCTTTCATACCCCGGGACATGTCAAATGAGTGCATATGATAACTTATAATGTGTGAAAATATCAATATTCGTGTGTATATGCTTATGTTATGCATATGGATGTAATACTCACAATGCTAAGATTCATTCACAATAATTTAGGGTTCTAACCATAAGCATGTATCAGAAAAATCGGATATTACAATTCTCCCCTTTAAGAAATTTTGTCTTTGAAGTTCTTACCTGAATGATCAAGTAGGTAGGAGTACTATCGTTTCTTGCTCTCTTCCGTTTCCTATGTATTTCTTCACTCGAATGATTTATCCAAAGGACTTTCACCAATGGGATCACTCAGTTTCTTAATTGCTTATTTTGATAGCCAATTATCTTAACTGGTTCTTCAATATAACTCAAATTACTAGCAACTTCAATCTCTTGATTCGGTATCACATGTGAGGATAAGACCGATATCTCTTAAGCATCCTGATAATTGTGCATTAGTATGTGTTTTTCTAAGTATTTGGCATGTGTTTCTTTCATAATAGTTTATTATTGTTGTGTTTTAGGATTCATTTTGTATGTTTTCGTTTAGTTTGATTTACATTGTTGTTCTTTTATGTTTGATTTAGGGTAAGAATTTATTATTTTGATATAGGAATGGAGGTTGGCATCTTTGAGATTAAGCTAGAGACCAAAAAAGGAGAAGAGAACAGGAAGCATTATGATGCAAGAACCCACGATCATGGGAATCATGACAATTCCCACGATCGTGGGATGCTTAACTTGAGGACATATGCAGGGTTCACTTGAGTTTTAGCTTTAGATGAGTATATAAGATATATAAACCACTATGGACGAAAGAGGGCGTGAGAGCATCGTGTAGAATAGCTTCATTGAGTGAAAAACACAGGTTTGGAGTCTTGAGAGAAGTGGAGATTCAAGGTTTATCATTCACAATTGGGAAAAGAACATACCAATGCCAGAATTTCCAGATTCGGCCAAAGAAGAGAAGGAGTTCTCTTTATTTAGTTTTCGATCATTTTTTCTCTTCTAATCCTTGTATGATGGATTATTTGATTGTTGGGGATGTTATAGACACCATGAGTGGCTGATTTATTTTTAAATATTGCTTTTGAACTATCTTGTTAAACTCCTATTTTATTGATTTGAATGATAGATGTCTTTGATGAATGTTGAATATATATATATATATATATATATATATACACCTTGCAATAGATTGAGAGATTGAGTTGGGTAATTTGTGTAGGATTGTACAACGAGAATTGACATTCTATAGACATACATTCATTAAGTTAATTTATTAGTTAAAAGAGAGATCTTGGCTAATTTAATTGATCACCCATAGGATACCTTAATAACTAGTTAAATTGGTGAAGTGATTTGGTAGATTGAGAGATTGCTTAATCGTCTTTATTTAATTTGGATAGGGATAATTAATTACATCTTGGGAGAGGGTAGTTAATACATTTGGACATCTTAGGTGAGACACAATTCAATTAATAAAATAGGAGGGAGATAAGATAGGGAAAAAGTGATCTCTAGTTGTTAAAATCTTGAATTCCATGTTTCTGCATTTTGGTGTTATCAATTGTTCATTGTTAGTCATTTAATTTTAATTTAATTTTTCAGTTTATTTCCATAAAAATTGGGTTCTTAAGCAAAGATTAATCTAAATTAAGTGGTGCCTAAACGTCAATCCTTGTGGGATCGATATTTGCTTTTAATTACAAGTTACGACCCGTATACTTACGGTTTTAAGCGTAAAACTAGTAGACTATTTTCCAATCAACATGTTTTTAGTTCCGTTACCGGGGATTGTTTGTTTAGCTTATTCTTTAGTTTAGATTACTTTAATTTAAGAGTTTTTGATACTTTTCCTTGTGTATTTGCAGGTGCATGAACACAAGGAGCACCCGAAGATCGATAGAATTTAGTAACAATGGGTTTACTGATATTAAAAGACACGAACGAGAGTTAAGAAGAGCGAAACATTGAGATAGTGTACAAAGAAATATGGCTGAAGAGGGAGAACAAGGAGGAAATAAGAGGACACTGATGGAATTTATGAGGCCAAGATTCAGTCCTTAAGGAGTTACAAGGTCAGTGATTCAAGTTAACAATTTCGAAATCAAACCTGTACTCCTCAACATATTGCAGAATAGTGTGTAATTTTATGGGCTTTCCAACGAAGATCCGAATGCCCACATTGTTAATTTTTTGGAGATTTGTGGCACCTTCTGGTTTAATGGAATGTCCAACGATGTAATAAAATTGAGATTATTTTCTTTCCCTTTAAAAGATCAAGTAAAGGCATGGTATAATTCATTTAGTTTGGGGCAGATCATTATTTAGGAGTAGTTAGCCTAAGCATTCCTCTTGAAATATTTTCCGTTGACCAAGACGACGAGGATCATAAAGGAAGTCATAAATTTTCATCAGAGTGATGGGGAATCTCCCAATAAAGCATGGGAGAGATTTAAAGAATTACAGAGAAGTTGTCTCCACCACAACCTTCTGAGGGAGTTCCTGTTGTAGACATTTTATAATGGTGTGAATCCGAGTACGTGAGGAACTATAGTGCAGCCGCTGGAGATTTTTTAATAAGGAAGACTATTGAAGTAGCTCATGACCTTTTGGAGGAGTTAGCGAGCAACAGTTGCATGTGATCAAGCAAGAGGAGTAGACAGGGATAAAAGGAGCAAAAAGGTATGATTCCAATCGACTCTGCTATTGCTTTGCAAGTACAGAACAATTTCAAGTAGGGCGACAAGGAATTATAAGGAGGTTGAATCAAAGAAGGTTAAGGAGCATATAGAAAAAAGGAAACTCGAACATAGCCCTGAAGAAAGAGGACCAGGGGATTTTTACATTCCTTACAGTATCAATGGAGTCAGCATAGATAAGGCATTCACTAATTTGGGAGCAAGTATCAATATGATGCCCTATATCTTTACTCAGAAGTTGGGATTAGGAGAGTTAGAACCTACAAAGGTGTTAGTAAAAACGTTTGACATGATAGTTCATCAACAAAAGGGGATTATTAAGAACTTGGAAATACAAATTGGTAGATTTATCTTTCTCGCAGATTTTTACATATTGGATATTGGAGAAGATGTGGAAACCCTTATGGTCCTTGGACAACCGTTCCTGGCCACTGCTTGTGTAATAATTGACGTTGATGGGTAAACGAACTCTGAGGGTAGGAAAGAAGCAAATAACCTTCAAAGTGTGAGAGAAAGGCAACAATTATCCTCTATCTCCAACTATCATCAGGGAAACTGAACCTCGAGGACAATGGGAAGATATTGAGGATGTTAAAGAAGGTGAAATCCATAGTATGGTAGCTCCTATGTAGATTGTGAGATCAGTTACTACACTACCATTGCATCATTCATTTGAACCACCATGAGTGAAAAGGAGAGTCAATCTACCAATGTTAAAAGAAGCGGTGTATGGTAGGCAACCCATGGAATTTTATTTTCTTTTGATTGTTCTTGTTAACTTGTTTGTTTGATTTATTTAGTTGCGATTATGTTTGATTTGAGTTTGCTTAGTATTTATTTGGATTTTGTTTAAGTTTTAACTTGTTTTCTCTTTAAATTTTTTGTTGGTTAGATGATTTGGAGGTGTTTGTAGGTTGCGGGACTATTGAGAATACATGCTAAACTTAAACAAGGACTAAGAAGTTGAAAAAATGGAGTAACCTATGACTATGGGAATTGGTAAGTTTCCCACAACTGTGGGAAGACTCTCCAGAAAGTTTCTGGAGAGTTGACACACGATCATGGGAAAGAGGGTGATTCCCAAGATTATGGGAAGACTCTCTAGAAAGTTTCTGGAGAGTTAAACCATGATTGTGCAAATGATAGGGATTCCCACGATCGTGGGAAGCCTCATATGAGGAAATATTTAAATTTCCCTCTCTTCTTCCTCTTTCATTCATTCTTCAAATTTTCATAACCTCTCTCCCTAATCCCATGTAAACCACTCTCCCACTCTCTCAAATCCTTCATCTTACACTAAACTCTTGGCATTTTCTTCATTTCTTCCATCAATCTTTCAATCCTTTACACTTATTGTACATTAATCACTCAAGAATTAAAGGATTTGTTAAGGTTTTTTCTTTTTCTCTCTAAAAAAACAAACTAGTCTCTCTCTTCTTTATTTTTTGCAGGTTTTTATCATCCAATGGCTTTAAAGAAGATGGCAGCCCCCAAGCCAAGTGACGAATTACGCCTTCAAGTCTCTGACAAAGGTAAACTTGATATGGTGGCCACTTTTCGTGCCCTATTTCCTACTTATTCGGAAGATGAAGGTATGCAATTTCGGGACTTTAAAGATAGAGATTTAATGCCTCCTAGATACTTTGATTTTGAATCACTAGAAAATCTAGGTTTAAGGCAAAAAATTGAGAGATTAGCTGCAAATATTGGTTGGAGTAGGTTAATTCACTGTGATGTGTCGATTTATCCTATGATGACTGTTAAAATTTTCACCACTGTGTGTTATAATCCTAAAATGGATATATTATGGCTTAGGATAGTTGGAAATGTTTATAAACTTGATTATAATGTTATTCATGCACTTTTTGATTTATTGAACACAAAAGTTTTAGATGATCATGATGACTTTTATGTGGATGATTAATGGAAAATTATAACGGGTGAAGCCAATTTTGACTCTAGGAATGCATCAAATACTTTAATTCGTAGCACCGAGCATTTACTTCTTTATAAATTTATATGCTTAATGGTTTTTAACAAAACTGAAAGAATAAATGCTCAGCTAATAAGCTTTTCTTGCTTTGGTGCATGGATCGAAAAATCAGAATCAATACTCCTTATCGAATTTTTTGATCTATTATGAGTTTTGTTAATAAGAAGAGCTCTTATTTTGGAATGTCATACATTGTTACTACTTTGGTTTTGTTTTATAACCTTGATATGGATAATGTGTGTATGGCTAGATATGATGTTTTTGATGTCCCTTATTTGAGACGCTCTAAAAGTTTGGAGCCCCATTCTATAGAGCTCCGAAATCCTCAGACGTGCATTGCAGCTAAGAATAGGAAGGGCAAGGATGCATCCATTTCCTGAGAATCCACATCCTAAGCAGCTCTGGAGCCACAAGAAGAAGCAATGGAAGACAAATAAACTACACCAGTAGTGGTCGACAGCTTTCAGCAAATCCTCGGCCATATAGCCTCTAATCATTAGCAAATGATGTTGCAAATTAATGAGCTCGACACCCAGATGAGACAAGTCCATAAGGAGAAACGGTACATGAAGAAGAAATTCCTCAAGTTCATTCAGAGGAATAATTTTGAAGCCCCTTCACTAACATCGTCACCACCATAATCTCCATGAGCCTTTTTTACCCTAAACTTTTAAATTTTGTCAATTACTTTGTTATTTGTTTTGTCTTTTATTTTGTTTCATTTCTTTTGTTTGGTTTGATGTCATTTTTCTTTATTTTGTAGTTGCCCAGTCACATTAAGGACAATGTGTTCTTTAAGTGAGGGGAGGTGACACTTGCGTTGTCAATTGCATTATTTTAGTCACTATTTGCATTTTATTAATTTGGATGCATGTTTAGGCATATTATATTGTTTTGTGTTAAGTAATGGAACCACACTTGAATAGTCATATTTGACTAGGCTTACACGTATTCGCTCACTTACGCTGTCCCCCCTCAGCACACCCTAGCTCAGCGACTTGATTTTGCTCTTCTAACATAAGCTCCAAGGCTTCACACCAAGTCTTCACTGACATAATATGCATCCTTAAGTAGGATCAGGCAAAATAGTTATTGCCTGATGGGAACTTCCCCCATATTGCTATCAATGTCTTCATGTCATAAGACCTCTTAACATTACACCACTGAATCCCCAATCCTTTTCTTGTTGTATAGTGATAGTACCAATATCTGCTAATCGATGTTTTTAGATATGATTGTTGATTGACATATCTTCTAATTCTTCGATATGAGAAGCAAATTGTTGTGTGGAGTAATCAATATCTCGATATAAGCCAAGAGGTAGATCTTGTGCCACTCCACCTGGGCGTATGAAACGGCATGCATCCTAGCTCCTGAGACTCTTTCGTAGAATTTCAACAATTTCTCTCACTCCTAAAAAACCCACAGGAACGAAGTTAATGCTCCCACATCCATAGCATGAGTAGTTAAAGTAAGTGAATGATTTGAAATTTGGGTTATTTCAGAGAATAATACTCGTATATATTGAGCTCGTAATGGTACCTTGCAATTTGTCTCTCTATGGCTAAAGAATAAGCGTGTTCTTAGGCCATCGTAGAAACATAGATAAGGTCAATGACAGAACGAAGAACGAAACTTTACAACAGCTTTTTCGTACATGTTCACTTGCAACAAATACGCAAATGCTCTTTGAACTGTGCAATAAGGTCACCCATGACACGGCTCTCCCACTTGAGTTACCCTAGCCCCAGGCCATGGTATTCAATGATATTGAAAAAATGATAGCGTAACGTAACAACTACTATTGAAAGCTAGTCGTCTTTTAAGGGAATTTCAATAGGATCGAGGTAATTGAGCTCGAATAAAAATAGAGGAGCCCTACTTGCCTCTTTACGACCTCATCACTTCAATTCAAGCGCAAACTCATTGAGAAATGAATGGCTCAGAAGGGGGCTAGGTTCTATTTGTGGGCCTAGCGAGGGGTAAAGACCATAAAAGAATCTTTCCCTCCTAGTAAGGAAAAGAGCAAAAAGACATTGTCATCTATCTATACCAGTTTTTTGAGGCGTTAGAAATCTAGATTGGATTAGAGAATCACTGGTGCTTTCGGCGCCCTTCATTTTTCCAACAAATTAGTCATCCTTGATGATTTCCCATTCCTTCCCTTCCAAGCTGCCTCTCGTCGCCATTTGCTCCCTCTGCCTTCTCTTTATATAACATACCTAGGTGTCCTCCTTTCTAATCACTAAGAAAACATCAATACTAATCAAAGCCCTATCATTATAAAGGTAAAGCTTCGTCTGTTCTTTTTCTAGGGTAGTTTACTCGACTCATTCCCCAGTCTCACGCACTGCTCAAGTAAGTGTAAGTGTGCGACTCTATATAAGGACGTCCTTCCCTTCTGCTCTGCCCACTCATCGTTCATATGGTTCTCAAAGTGAAGGAGGAAGGGTGGGTAGCAGGTACCACGAGTCCTCTATTCCACACATCTATCCAGAAGCAAGTGTAGTTCTCCGGTTCCACCGAATGCTGCTATCTCTTGGAAAAGATCGTGTGAGTGTGCAGTTATGCTTCGGATGTTTCACCATAGAATAGATTGACCTAGTTCCCATTCTTTGTAGGTGCATTCACTTTATATCTCTGACACACAAGGAAGGATGCGGGGAGAAGGAACCGAAGCAGCCCTAATCTTTGTCTGGACGATCATTCCATTAGCATCTTGCATTTGCAACTCTGTTTAACTGCCTCTCGGGGATGTAGCTGTAGATACGTTAGTCTTAGCAGATCGCTGGCTCCACCTGTTATCTCCTTCTATGACATGCTATTATTATCTCCATATTCCATATGTCACTTAGTCTTCTCTGCCTCACTGTAGGTCAGCACCTCTAAAAGAAACAGAGGACTTCATTCAGTGACTCCACGATCGCCCTCTAAACGATCAGAGTAAGGTAAAGCTTGAAGATAAGTTTTGTACTTTATTAATTTCTCAGTCCCTCTAGTTAGGTGGGCATCTGTAAGTCTTTCGACCAAATCCTGTTAAAAACAAAAAGTGCAGGTCACCTCGTATGCAGCTTACGCCATTTGAGACTGCTCAACCTCAGAAGCTAATTTATTTATAGGCAGCACTATCTGTCGTACTGTTGACTCTATCTATTCATTGAATTGACTTTTTTACAGTTCTCTTTGAGGCTCGCTCCTTTCTTTTTCCAAGAATTCATGCGCTTCCCTTTAATTTATAAGGCCTTCTATAATAAGAGAAAGCCTTCCATTTTCGTTAAATGACCCAGCCAACCCTGGCTCTTCCACTGTCTGGTCTCCCTTTCCTGCCAATGCTCCCTTAGCACAAGCCTACAACGCTTCGCGCTTGCAACATCTACGTCAGACGGTCATTGCTAATAGTGCCATCCTCCCCGCTGGCTGTATGGGTTTCCCCTCGTTACTGCGATTTGTTAGGCTATAGATTCAAGGAAAATGGAGTTGAATGAGACAACAGGCAGGTTACACGTTCTACTGTGCCGAGATGTGAGGTACAGGTGGTGATAATCACCTTGGGTATGCACTAGCAACCTTGATAGGCACTCTAGGACATACCAATGCTCTTGAAAACTTGGGTCAGTCTTCTATTCATCTGACCGGAGGTGTGGATAACGAGGCCACCTTCATAACCTTCTCCCTTCTGTCCCTATTAGTATAGGGCGGTTTGCTTGAGGTGCTCAACCACCCCTTAGCCCAGTGCTCATGACGCACTATGAAATCCCCACCTTTTCGGGGGACTAAGCAGGGCATAGCTCAAGGTACAAGTGCCGACTTGGCGTCAGCAGCTTCATGCCGCACTAGAGTAATCCAATATATGGTTCCGCATGTTCCACCACTTCTCTATTCGTTTCCAATACTTATCATGAAACACCATGAGTAGCAGGATGTTGAGGTCCAAAATTTGAAGTGAAATTTTGGATTTACCTGTTACTAGTTGTCATGAGAAAAAAAGGCAGAAAGAAGAAAGAGATTATTCCTTAAGAGCTTGTACAGTACTACCAACCAGTACCAAAAATGCATCTCCTTTGCCTGCGAGAGAATTCTAAGCCATCCTGGAATAATGACTCTGTTATGAAAAAAAGCAGTGAAGAGTATATCCTTACACCCATCTAAGCCCCTTCATACTAGAGGGCATAGTTGATTAAATCGATAAAGTTCCTAAGATCTTCAAACAACCAACTAGTGGCTCCCCGTAAAATAACATCATAATAGGTATCTTGGAGATATCCTGGGATTTGAAGAGCGTCGTTTCCTATGATAGTACGAATAAGATATGCCATGTTCCACTCCAATGGTAATTGTCTATTTGACAATAGAAACAACTCTTCGCATTTTTTTGCATTTCAAAAAATAATTTTTCTAATTTAGGTGGAGTGCTACATCTGACATAGTTGAAGAAGTGATATTGGCGCTACTTGTCGAAGGAAAATAAGAAGTCGTTTCCATAAATTGCAAATCACTAAACATTGTATTACCATATAGATAAATTTCTTGTGGATTCATTAGTTAGAATTCATCCTTTTAATTTCGCTTCTTGCTCTCCAAACAAGAAAAGACTTGTCAGAAATAGCCACTTGGGTTGGTCTGACAAAGAAGGAAATGGGAGTCTTTAGGCCTTGCTTGGGTCAAGTTAAGGCTACCTAGCTTAACGCCCTCACTGCACACTTTTTATATAGATGTCCTATTTTCAGCTGCTTGCGATCGGAGAGAGAATTGCAGTGGGTTTAGTCAAAAGCATTTATCACGCACTCAATTTAATTCAGCAAGACGAATCTCTCTCTTTTTTTTCCTTCTCTTCACTTATGCAATTTCAGGGTCGGTAATTAGCTACGCAGCAACCAGTGTATTTAACAGGAATCAATCAATCCCAGGTCCCTGTGGAATGTGCTTACTTAATCCCATCGCTTCATGCCTTTGCCTTTGCTGAATTTATAGCAAGATCGTGAGACAGGAGAACTTACTGAAGGGTTTTGGTCAACCGCCCATAACCCTTTTTTAGTGTTTTTTTTGTTGTTCCCTGGATTGATTAGATTAATTAGAGGGAGTAAAGAATCAAGCAACAAGAGGAAGGAGTTGTCTATGGGATGGACAATGAAGTGGATCGATCTAGTTGCTACGCCACAAAGGCTTGGAAAACTCAATCTATTTGGTCTCATTCCCCAAAATCAATCTAGACTAGCCAAGCTCCTAAACAAGCGAAGGAATTGCCCTTTCGAGGCAAGTCCGACCGAAGTAGCTAGGGGGACCTATGCCCTTTGTTCGATGCCATCTAATATAGGCTAAGTCTAAACCACGTGGAATCAAGGTAATGGCATCCCTTTTCCAAGAATTGGCGGAGTAAGATAGTCTCTTCTGTCTATCTACACAATTTAGTGCCATCCCGCTTCTTCCAGAATCGAAGCCAATACATGGACGCTTAAATGATTTGGTTCACGTCATACACTTAGGTACTTGCCAACATCCTATCCCTCACATTTTCTTTTGCCCGAACATCTTTAAAACTGCAACTTCATTAAAAATATCCCAAAAGTTAAGATTTTATACTGGGCGCTAGTAAAGAGTTCTCTCACCTTTCTCCCAATTCACATTGCCATTGAGAAGGTTTCAGCTCTAAGCAAGAAGAAGGAAAGAAGAGCTAACCATAGGGGGGTCTCGAGACAAATTAACTACTACTCCTATTCCTGTGATAACTGGAATCTTTCTATTCCATGATATGCCTATCCTTTATAAGTAGATGCGCGGAATCGTAAACATAATGTTTACCTAGTTACCTAATTCTTAAAAGTCAAATCACAAAATAAGTATATTCCCGTAATAATGGATTACGAAAGCTTAGTAAGGCAAGGAACTTCTTGCTAGACTTCTTGGAAGTAGTGCTTTCTTCTATTGTCTCATCAGGAGTTCCATCTGAACTAGGAAAAGAAAGAAATGTAGTCAAGGAAGGCTGATTTTGAAGAGTTTGAGGAGCTAATCGGGTATTTACTCGATGGGACAAAAGAAGGAAATATCCTCCCCATAGCACTACTTCTCAAAGATAGAGTTATTGGCTCAGAAAGCAATCTATAGTTAAGTTTTCATAAGTAAACTACTTCTCTACCCTTACAGTGCAATCTTCATACTAGCGACTAAGCTACGATTATTGAAGAAAGAATCATTTTATTTATTGCCGAGCTGAGCTTCACTTTAGGGAGGGGATACTACTTATTAGACGCACGCTTTGTTCTTGATGTACCAGAATTTGCGAAGATGCTACAAAGCAAACTTCCCCCTTGACTATAAGACAAGCAGTACAACAAGGAAAGGGTCCAAAGGAGCTCTCTTTAATAGTAGAAAGTTTGGGGCTTAGGCTGGTAGAGTGAGATAAGTTGAATCTTTCTAATTCAGAATGAAATCCTTTAACAATAGGAAGCTTAATCTTAATAGAGAATGGCAAAGCCAAGCAGAAGGGCATCACTGAAAGCAAGTTAGGAGTGTCAGTTAACTGAATTAGGGATGAAAGAACCAGCTTAACTTCCTAAGGTAGAAGCTGGAGTAATATGATTTTCGTATCATAAAGAAAGAGGTAATCTTAGTGAGGCCTGGGAGAAGTTGAATTAGAATCTCTATCTTAAACCACAGAAAGAGAAATTAAACAAGGTAAAATTCTTTTCGGGAAGTTAGATTCTTAAATATCTTTTATTCCTGTGAATCTTTCTAACTCTTTCAAAAAGGTAACTGATGGTCTTCACCTTTCACCTATTATTTCATCGCTAGGTAAGTTAATTAGGGACTTTGCAAGGTATGATATAATGAGTAGCTTTAGGAGATTAAGGTCCCCCCTTATATTCTCCATCCAGCTACGGAGATGGATACATAAACCCTCCTTAACAAAGATGGTATGGTCAGTTGGCTTGCACTCTTACTTGCAAGTGGTCTCAGTAGCGAAGTCAATAAAGATGGTAGTCCTCATAGTTAAGAAGTTTAAGATTAATCTCATTTTGATTTATTTTGCCATGAGATTTTGTCACGCTAGTTGGAATGAGATTGAATGCATGCTTGAACTTGGATTAGGCTACTCGAGTAGAGAGTAAACCTTGTTAAGTGATGAAAAGTAGTTGGTTGCATAAGCTTACTCACAATTTGACATTTGAGCAATAAGGTAGTGTAGAGATGCATAATGAATTTTATTTTAAGCCAATGTAAGGATTGAGCCTATATGACTCCATCTATAGTCATTTTATTTCTTTGTTGTGTGGTGCTTCTTTAGGTTATTACCTTCAGAACTTGCTTTGAATCGTTTAAGTCTACTGGATGCATGCTTAATAGAGATGATTAGGCCCTTTTTGTGTTTACCATTAGCTTAAATGACCTACCTTTTATTATCTCTTACTACCCCTGTTAAGCCATAACCATTTTGTTTCTTCAAAACACCTCAAATTTTAGAACTTGAAACCCCATTAACCTACCCATTCACAAGCTCAGTAGAGTATTAAGTAATGCATTAGTTGGGATTTTTGCTACAATTTCTTTTCCAAGATGAGTTGAGTGATACTCCTGCTTTTGAATTACATTATATTTAGTTGCTATCTTGTTCATTGTTTCTTCCATATGAAAATTTAAAAAAAAAAGAAAAAGAAAAAATAAAGAAAAAGAAAAAGAAAGAAGAAAAGGAAGAACATTTTAGTAGAATCAATAACTGTGGAGAAGTAGTATCTTTACACTTGTATATCTCATAATTATATTTTGTTATCCCTTTGTCCACTTTTTACTTTACAAATGCTTGTGTTAAACCCTTTACCCTTTTTACCCACCTTAACGCTTACCACATTACAACCCTAAACAAGTCCTTTTAATCTATTTATGCATGTAATCATTGCAGAGGAGAATTGGTGTATTAGCAAGTCTATGGTAGTGTAATCTCCTATAGGAAGTTTGAACGAAACACTAACCATCAAACACTTGAGAGAAATGAGTGAAACCATAAGGAAGATTTATTTTGCATCTATCCCCATCTTTGAGTAATGGTGCCATACGTTGAATTTGCTTATGTACACTAATGAAAAGTAGTCACGATATGTGTAGTAGCTTGACATTTAAGTTAGCCAAAATTTGAGGGATTGCATGTTTTGATCTTTTTGAAAATGAAGTGATAGAATTGATTGGTTATGTTTGATTTTGCTTGACGACAAACAAAGATTTAAATGTTAGGAAGTTGATAGTTGTGCATTAGTGTGTGTTTTTCTAAGTATTTGGCATGTGTTTCTTACGTAATAGTTTATTATTGTTGTGTTTTAGGATTCATTTTGTATGTTTTCATTTTAGTTTGATTTACATTGTTGTTCTTTTATGTTTGATTTAAGGTAAGAATTTATTATTTTTGTTAGAAAGTGCATTTCATGCTTATGCATAAAATGACATGCTTATACACATGAATATTGAACTTTTGCACATTTAAAATGATTGTATTTGCATTCATTGACATTCCTGGTATAATTGATTTGTAAATATGATTATATTGAGAATTGTGATTTTTATATGTTGAAATTTGATCTGGAGAGTGTATTTTATGATTCAAAATTTTTGGTGAATTTTAGGAAAATATTTCTGAAAATTTGGGAATTTTTTTTTGGCCTAGGAAAAATGCCAAGTAGTAAGACAAATGATAAATGGAAGTAAATAAAGAGTCAAATGATAGTGGAAACTTTTATAAATAACATTTCGGTTTGATGACATATTTCATTGAAATTTGGAGACCATTGGAGTAGAAATTGGATTTAAATGGACTAGTTAATTAAAAAACAAACTAGTTTAAATCCATAAAAATTGGACATGTGGCAAGTGACAATTGTCACTTGCCAAACCATGTTTTTAACTCACGATGCTCTTACTTGAAAGACCAAATTTATTTGTTTTATTCTTGCTTATTCTCTTCTACGTGACTTCTCCATTGTGTTTAAGCTTCTTCATCTTATTCATTTCATTTTGTTGACAACCTCCACCAAAATTGAACCTAGCTCCCTCATTTTTCACTTGTTACTCCCACCATGTCACCTTCTTCATTTCCATAAGAAAAACACAAACATCCAACCTTTAAGATGATGATCGTGGGTTGTGTGTGAAGCTAGGGTTGAGTGAGATTTTGAAGATTTTGGAGCTAAATCAAGTAAGT
>JAOQMS010023856.1:0-15459 GCA_027563885.1 Erythroxylum longipes | reverse complement strand
CATTAAGTATCAAATCTTATAAAAAGCTAAAATTATATCAAAATACAAGTAATACAATGTCGTAATAACAGTAGGCACAGATTCTTCACATTAAAAATGCAAGTACATGTCAACATTATTGAAGAGATAAGTCTTTGTTACTAGTTGGTCAGAAAAGAAAAATGAAAAATCTGTGGTTTATTAGATTTAAATTATTACTTTGTTAATATAAATAATAAATTATTGTATGATTTCAAGCATTTATTTAATTTACATTCAGTTGTTACTAGTTGGTCTTATTAAAATAATAATAATATTGTTATCAGTAAACAAAATTAATTATATGTCCACATCAAGACACTTGATGGCAGATGGCACTTTCTTTACATAAAAGTGAAAAGCATTTCCTATTTATATGTCATTAGTCTTTCACAAAAATGAAATGATATCTTGTAACATATAATAGTAAACTACTTAGAAAGGGCTTTTGGATAACAGGACAAGATTCATATAATCATATGTACAGAACATACATATGGTCGTATAGATATAGATACACATTTGACATTTGATTGTTTGAAGTACCGAAATGGGTGGGGGTATTGATGGATGAGAACCTCACATCATAAGCAAGGCAAGATGAATTCAAAACCCCGAGCAAAAGAAAGTCCAATAAGAACAAGAGAAACTCTTCTTCCACAACACAAATATGACTATAATCCCCACGGGAATGAACTCCCTAACAAAACAATTAGCAATTAGGAACTTCATTCTTGATAATAAGCCATATAAGTTTGGCATTTCAGAATCAAGATTTAAGAAGGAGAATTATAATACTCTCATCTTTGTGTTTAAAAATTGGAGAATGCTAGACAATTACACTTGTCACCACAAGGGAAGAATTCTGGTACTATATGATGAGATTGAGCAGAAAGTAGAAAGGCAAAATATTCAAATATTTAATCAAATGATTCACGTGAAAGTCAAACTAAGACAAGAGCAACGCATTGTCTGTATCTCCATGATTTTTGGATACAATCATATCTTTCAATGAACTTCTGTTTGGAACACACTTAGAGAATTGTTCCCATCCACGACCAGTCGCATGACTCATCATTGGTTGTTTCAACTTTATGTTACACCCAGACGAAGTTAAAGGCAATAGCTATTTAAGGAATTACAGCTATGACTTGAAGCTCTATACAAATGACCTACAAATTGCAGATCTCCTTTATATTGGTAACTTTTATAGGTGGAGCAACAAATAAAAATGATGCTGGTTTCGTAAACTATGCCACTCTCCTTAGACTATTCAGGCTTGGGCATACCGTATGTATTTGAACTTTCATCAAACACTTACGGAGCATAAGGCATACATTCTAAATGTTAATTATTCAACCATTCAAATCACAACCACACGTCCTCCTCAGTCAAACATTCAAATCGCAACCAACACCAATGTCCAATCCACATTCATCTCCAACATTCAATCATTCATACAAGTTTAAAAAACGTACCTTATTAAGCGTTGGTTGGTTACTGGTGGCGGGAGTGACGGTGACGACGAGGCGGGACAAGCCGGGAGTGACGGTGGTGACAAGGCGAGAGTGACGGTGGTGACTGGTAAGACGGAAGATGGGAGACGATCCTGCGTGCGGGGTGCGGCCGTGCAGGCGGGAGACTGAGGAGGGCTGGAGAGGGCGTCGTTTTTCTCTTGGAAAAACGACGTCGTTTCTCATTTATTTTGCAAGCTTCCAACCAAAAAACAACGTCGTTTTACTCCTAAAGCAAAACGACATTGTTTCACAACTTGGCAGAAACATATAACATAAAACGACGTCGGTTTATGTGGGCGAGCCACGGGCCGAACAGCGGGCCGGTCTGACAGGCCTGCTGTTCGGCCCTCCCACAAGGTCTGCTGGCCGTGGGCCGATTCAGCCCGCCACCTTTCCGCTCGTGGCCTGTAATGGATGGGCCGTGGCTCGACCCATGATCCGATTTGACTGGGTCAAATGCGTTGACTTTGGGCCGGGCCGGGTGATTATTGACATTCCTATTTCTACCTATAAAAAGAAAATCAAGGAAGTTATATATTTCATCACTTAAAAGTGAAGAACTTCCACTAGAGACACAAATAAGTTACCTCTTTTAAAAGTTAAGGGAGGATTGTAGATCAATTTGTAAATGCGGGAGATATTACTTATAACTTATCACAAGATGTTCTAGATGGTAGAGTCAGACCTCCATCTTTAACAGAAGCTTTGTTAGGAATGGGAAGATCTTTAGGGCCCACATCAATCAAAGATTATCATTAAGGATTAGGCTACCTAAAGTAAAAGGAGCCAAGCTTGAAGGAGAAAGAGGAGAGAAATTTGAGGTCAGAAGTATATACATTAATAAAAGTAAAAGGCACGAAAGTGTTCGTTAAATATTAAAAAAAACATGACCTGAGAGCGAAACTTTAGAACAACACCTGAGAGCAAGTGACAGGTCAGACAGGCAAGAGAGCAACAGACTAGAAAGTGAACGAGAGTGCATGGCGAGCATGGCGAGAATAGGGACCCTGCATGCTACTGTAGATGACAATGTAGATTAGTTACTTAATAATTAATCTACAGTAACTGAAGGCTTCCTCCTCCTTCTCAATTGTCCAGCCTTCTTTTCTACTGCCTATCCTTCATCTGCAGCTACTAAAACACTCTTACTTTCATCTTCAACCTCACTAGATTTGCTCAACCAGCTTGCTTTATTTATATTTTTAGAAGCCTACCCAAACCATACTGAGAAGATACCTGACAGTTTACTGTTAATGGTAAGCATGGCTCCTCTAGATCTACCATCTTCCTCGACCTCTTCCTTGACCACTAAGGATTTCCCTCCACTGCCACCCTCTCCTACTCGTCCACTAAACCTTCCCTCCTCACAAAAAACTGAGAAACCCATATGGAGTCGTGTTGTTGGAGATTCGGATACTTTCAGACATCTACACTTTCACTACAATAGACGGTGCCTTTGCTGACAATTTATTTGGTGACGAAATAAAATTTGTCGCCAAAAGAGAACATATTGTGACGTTAAAAACAAATCGTCACTAAAGCTTGACGTTTACCGACGAATACGTAAAGCATCACACAAGCAAACACCTTTAGTGATGAATATAAACAATCGTCACCAAATGTTGAATATTTAGTGATGATTAAAATACATCATCACCAAATGTAGAACAATGGGTGACGATGTATCATATTCGTCGCTAAATATGGAAAAGGCGATATTTTTTGAAAACGTCACTATAACTTATCAAACATGTAACGACGAATCCTGTAAATCGTTACCAAATAGGTTGAATATTTAGCAACGATATTGTTGAGTGTCACGAAAAGTCGATATTTAGTGACGAAAATTTTATTTTGTCGCAAAAGCTTAAACATTCAGCGACCATTGTTTGTCATTGTCACTAAATGTTAGGTATTCAGCGACGATTGTTAGTAATCGTCACCAAATGGCGCACATACAGTGACGAATTCTTTAAAACATCGCTGATTACTTACATTTGGTGATGATTTGTAGAAATCGTTTCCAAATGATTGACATTTTGATAAATTATTGAACTAACATTTTTATAATCTATCATAGTTAAGTCATCTTTTATTGGAGAATTTATTTGAATGTTTACAACGTATTATTAAAAAAATGTCAACATAATTTTAAGCGTTAAACAGTAGTATTAATTAATCATTAGTATTTACAAAATTGGCAAAATAAGTTATAAAAATGTTTATTAATTTTATGAATATAATAATATGATATATGAGAACAATACAATTATAGAATAATACAATACGAACTTTGAATTAGAAGTGACCTTATCCATACACTCATAGAGCTATAACAATAACAGTCCACATTCAATAGTTCGCAACTTGACCCCTAAGTGGTAGATTTGTTGTTTGACAAATTATTACAGATACAACAATAAATAAACTTTAAAGTGAAGTTCAGTTGATTGACTCGCTAATTTACAATGATATAATTATTTTTTTGGATTCTAAGTAACATGATAATTGGTAAAGGTAAATGAGTCCCCGATGTCTGGATTCCCCAGAAGAGTTCTTGCACGTTCGAATGCACCAATTGAAATAGTAACAGTTGTTCCCTCAACAGTAGGATTTTTTACACCCTCTTGCAAAAGCTTTTCTGCTATAGCTAACTGAGATGAGGATGGAGTGAATAAGTCACTAGATTTAGTACCTAAAACATAAACAATAAAGAAGTTAGATATTGTCATATTAGTAAACTGTTAAATGAACTGAAATTAGAGTGGCATGCATACGTGCATGAGCAGACCAAGTATTCAAAATTGACAAATTTTCCCAATCAACCGATTTTCCTAATATTTGAAGGAGTCTTGTGACATCGCTCCCGCCTCCTTGGGCATACATGTCACCTTCGAGACTAAAGGCAGCTTAAAACAACATGTAGTATAAACCATCAAATGTGAATATATATAATAGCTTCATAAAAGGAAATGAGATGTACATAATAAGGAAAGTGGTGTTGTTTAGATGATACTAAACACCTTGAAGCAAAAGATCCGCCATGGAAGGCTTACGATGATTAGTATATAAACTAGAGATTTCTTTTTCAGTGTTGGTTTGCTCAGCAGGGACAATTTTGCCACATTCCTTCCAACTATATGAATTAGTGCCACCCGGAACTAGTCTCTATGTCGACATTCCTTTATGTGATTAAAAGTTAAACGTCAATGGGAAAATGTGTTTAAAGAAATAACAAAGATAGATCTTCAAAACACAACCATAAACACAACTCATACATCAAATGCATAATTAAGAACTCACAATAAACACCTAAAGGGTTTTAGTGAATAATCACAATAAGCATGAAGTCACATGAGGTACAAGTACTAAACAATGCAATTTTTCTAATGATCGAGCCCCCTAAATCAGGACAGTAACACACATTGTTGGCTCAGTCTACCTATTTTGATTTGTCTAAAAAAATACCCCTTGCTTCACAAGACTAGATGAAAGCCCAAATTCACAAATGGTAAGCATGATGCATTTACATAAGTTCCTCAATACGCAAAATCCAGAAACAAAGTTGAGAAGATTCAGTAATAGTGAGGTCACTAAAGCCGATTCTACTCCGAAAACTAACTTAGCATAATCCAAACTGTCCAACGACAATGTCCAAATAATTACCCATAAAGAAATAACATGAAAATTAGAAAACATCATATACAAAAGACAAAGTCCAGATCTACCATAGAATATTAGTAATCACAACTCTTCTATTTAACAATGGTAAAAAACTTGTTTTCTTTGAAAATGTTGTCTCAAGAGCCAAATGCAAACATCATCGATCTAGTTGTCATAAGGGTAGACTACAACTTATGACAAACCAAGATTGACAAACAAAGTAAAGATCTCGTCAGTTAAAGGTGTAGAAGAGCTTGATAACAGGACATTGAAAATACAACAACATGAATACAGATCGTGTTTTGATGATTGACCCGACTTTGATATGTGAGTAAGGCCTCAGTGATTGCTGGATTGTAGGAGAGGTTTTTGTATTTCAAAAGACTGCTTGAATGAGAACGTTAAGAAGGCTTTTATGTTATGTGAATTTGAAAACCTAATACAAAACGACGTCGTTTATGTAGTTTAGGTAAACGATGTTGTTTATTGTTTGTTTAGTTGTTTGGAAGTAGTCTTAAATAATTTGCTACGATTTGCTGTATTTAGTCGATAATTGTCAGATGGAGTGGCTAATACATGGTTCGTCGCTAAAGGTCGGTGGATCATAAATAATTTTTAATAAATTTATTTCCCTATTCTAAATAAAACATAATTTGAATTTCAAATTAAATGATTCATTTTAACACAATTTGGAAATTAATAGTTGTCCATGTGTTGGGAATACAATTGTTAGATGTTTGAAGGCTTTTTGATAGATTTTTCTAAAGAAAATGGTTAAGTTTTTAGTTTTGTTTGTATGGTTTTGATTGTTGGATTCAGGTCTTTTAAAATGAATAGAAGTTTTATATTGACAGAAGAGAGAAAATGGGGATAAAAATGTGTTCTAAATCTTCAATGAATAAAATGTATTGATCTAGGCATAATTAGACAAATTTGTCTTCATGAAAGTTGTAACTCTTTCTCTTAGCTTTCTAATGACATAAAGATTGTAATTTTTAGACTTTGGAGTAGAAAGATATGAGGTATAGAAGTTGGAGTGTTTAAAGGGTTGCAGCCCACTATTTTATGACAAATAATACATTAGTCGCAAAAGGACGCCAAAGCATGTCCTTTTGCGACGAATATTAGTATCGTCGCAAAATGTGACCTATCAGAATAATATAACTACATCATTTTTTGCCTTTTGGAAAACCAATTGGCGACGATGATTATATATCGTAGCTAAAGGCTTGCATTTCACGACGATTCCTAGATTCGTCACAAAAATATTGCAACGTTAAAAAAAGTTTAAGTGGGATGACGTTGCTTGTCAGAAGATGAACGACGTCGTCCTACTTGCAATATTTATCAGACCCGCGTCTTCCCCCTTCTTCTCCCTCCCTCGCATCTATTCTCTCTGAAACTCCTACAAAATTTTCCAACTATTTCTTCAGCATATCCCTCTCCATTTTCAGTCTTTGTCTTCGGTTATGGATTGTTCTTCACCGCGTGTGGTAAGTTTTGTTTCATTTTTTCTGGGTTTGGTTGTGATTGTGGTGAAGACCCGAACGTGTTTTTATGTGCTATTGTCTTCTAATTTTTGAGTTTTTTCCATGAATTGAGATGCTATATTGTTGGATTTGTGTTGCATTATGTTAGGGATGGTGAAGAAAGGGTTAAGAATGAATGATTTATTGGATACATGGGTGTTTTATGTTCAGCTCTCAAGGTGTTCAATGAAAGTCCTCACCCAACCTAAATGTGATAAAACGTGCTATACTTGAATTCTTTTCTTTTTTATTTGCTGTCCATGTTAAGACCCAATTTCAACAAAATTTCTTCTTCAATAGGAAAGGTTTGAACTTAGAATTTGATAGACAAGTATGATTTTGGTAGTGAATAATGAGAATAAAGACCTTAAAAAACATTTTTGAAAGGTTAAATGATATTGAGATATAATTCCTTCACTCAAATGTTAACAAATTCATATTCTTTCAATTAAGAAACTTGCCCAAATAAATAGTGAGGAAGAATTGTAATTTTAATTTTAAATCTTAAATTTGAACTTTAAGAATTGAAAGAATTATTATTATTATTATTATTATTATTATTATTATTATTATTATTATTATTATTATTATTATTATTATTATTATTATTAAATTGAATAATATTAATGGTTATTTGCCCTAATTTGATAGTTTGGAGTAATCAAGTTGCTTATGATGTCTAACAACTTTTCATTTGAAATATACCAAGTTTTGAAAAAGTTGAAGTTTTTCTTGAAAAAGATGAAGTTTTTTTCTCAAAACTTGTTGATATATAGGTTAGAAAAGATTTAATTGTTTGCCTTGTTTACTTGTTCTAGATCTCATTTCGTGTCACAATTATTTTAAGGTGTCAATAAAAGTTCCTTACTTATATATGAATTGAGTTTATATTACTCCTTGCTAAAAAAACCCAAAAAGTGAATGCCTAAGACGTGTTCTTGAAATTGTTTCAAAAAGATAAGTGAATCTTTCATTTATTCCTTTGCCTAATTTTGGTTGTATTTAGGTTTGCGAGTTTCTAGCAATTATCTTTACTGTATCAACTATCAAATGAAGCAGCAATTGATTATTTCATTAACATTCTCACGATTCAAACTTGCTTTTCTATCTCTTCGGGTTATTTTTGAAGTGATTTAACTTGCATAATTTTTTAATACATTATCCTTAATCATCAAATAAGGCTAAATCATCAAATAGGCTCATCCATTAACTCATTCTCTAATACAAATCAACTTCATCTTCACATATTAACAAATTTTTCAAACAAGAGGCATTTCATCAAACACCTAATATGCATCAACAAATCATCCCAACTTCACAAGCAAATTTAAAAACTGAACATTCTAAAACTAACACAAGCATCTTAAATGTTCTTATCCATTCATAAAATACTTAAACATACAAAACAAATTACTCAAACATACTCAAAAAAACAAGAGGCATTTCATCAAACACCTAATATGCATTAACAAATCATACCAACTTCACAAGCAAATTTAAAAACTGAACCTTCTAACACTAACACAAGCATCTTAAATGTTCTTATCCATTCACAAAATACTCAAACATACAAAATAAAATATTCAACCATACTCAAAAAAACTCAAATCCGCAAACAGTGAAACATTATACCTTGACGAGTTCGTAAATGGTGGGAGAAGATGACGAGCTTCCGACGCACCACCAACCGACTAACCGCCGACGACAATGCAGAAGAATGCACCAGAGAAGAAATCATAAAACGGAGGAGAAGAGAAAGATGAACCAGAGACGCTATCATCTGTTATAACGAGACCAAAACGACGTCGTTTGGTTTTAAACCAAACGACGTCGTTTGGTTTAAGTTAATAACGTTCACCCGCAACCAGACAACGATGTATTGGTTTGGAAATTTACCGACGGACTTTTCTGTCGCTAACACTTCGTCGAAAAAGTCAAAACTTATACTTTCCGCCTCAAATTCCTGCCTTAATTATCGACAGTAATGTTCCATCGGTAAAGACAGATGTTGATTTTAATTTTGTGCAATTTTAACAATGGATAACTTATACTGTCGATAAAATCCAACTCTAGGTTATTGCGGGAAGCTTCCCGCCAAATTTACCGATGGAAATTACTTTTTCGTCGTTATATTCCACGAAAATTTTGCCGAAATGTTTACCCTCCACTTTTAGCGACGAAAATTTTATCCGTCGCGAAATGAAAATTTTTACAGTAGTGTTACTGACGGAAATTGGTTTTCCGTCGCTACTTAGCAATGGTTGGTTTTCTGTCGGTAAATTTCTGTCGCTAATTAATATTTTTCTTGTAATGACATGTGGAGCATCTTCGAAGGATACTTGTACTACATCAACGATAGCTATTCATCAAAGGGAGCAAATGCACGTTTGGAGAGAAGTAAGTGCATTAACTAGGGCATTCAATATCCAAAAAGGGAAGGGGAATGTCCACCAATGTCCACAAAATAGAAACCATTTAATGTTGACCACCACCCTAAGCATTGAGAGGGTGCTTAATTGATGGGTTTGGAAAAGGGTTAATGAGTAAGGAATGAAAAGTGTATTAGACCTCGGGTCTCGATTTCGACATAAAATTTGAATAAATAATTTACAGAATAAAATAAAATTTATAAATTCTTGGTGGGACTTTTGACTAATAATAAGAATAAATAGCACAAGGCTATGATAGCAAAGAATAAATAATAAACAAATTTATATAAAAAATTTCAACAAATTAAGTGGTTGGTTGTTGATTATCATTATAGGGGCAATTATTTTATATCCTACTTTTGGGGAATACTCCATACCCTCTATTTAATAGAGGAATAAAACTCATTCTTTAGTAGTGGCTCTTTTTTAAAAATATTTTTAATACTAATTAATTAAATACAATTAATTAAAATATAATTAATTACAATATAATTAATTAATTACAATATAATTAATTAAAATATTATAATTAATTAATTAAAATATTTTAACTAATCAATATATTGTAATTAATTAATTACAATATAATTAATTAAAATATAATTAATTAATTAATTAAAATATAATAATTTTTATTTCTCAATATTTTTTACAAACCAACTACTATCAATAGTAATGGTAATCATTTCTTCCTCTTAACCAACCATCATAATAATAATAATAATATCGATTCTCATTCCTTACTATATTTATTCTCATTCCTACCATTCTCCCATAGGAACCAACTGCCCCATGAAAGAGTTTTGTGGATTTTTAAGTTTAACCGGATATTATAGATGGTTAATTAAACATTGCAGAGATCATTACAAAACTACTCAACGCATTACTCAGGAAGTAGGAGGTAAGGAGATGGAAGTGGAAGGAATAGCAGCAATAGGCCTTTAAACAACTTAAAAGAACACTAACAGAAGATCTAGTCTTAGCATTGCCAGATTTTTTGCATCCCTTTACAATAGAAGTAGATGTATGTGAGAAGGGGTGGTTCTTCAACAGGATGGACACCCAATAACTTTTTAAGCAAGACGTTGGTGCCAAAACATTAAGGGCTATCCACCTAAAAGAAAGATTTCTTAGATATAATTAAAGTTGTTAAACATTGGAACCATTATTTAAATGGTTCGTGAAAGCAAAGACCGATCACTAGAGCCGAAGTATTTGTTGGGGCAAAGAATTTCCACTCCCTTTTAACATAATTGGTTATCGAAATTAATCAATTACGATTTTGAAGTAACTTATAAAAGCAAGAAGGAAAACATTACGGTAAACTCATTATCCAGAATTTCAATTCGACAAATGTAGGCAATGATATTTTCTCACTTTCAATCGATACTAACGGTAGAAATCTGAGAAGGATGGAAGAAAGATGTGACGATCAAGGTTTATAAAGAAACTAGAAAAGCAAGAAATTTGGTCAGTGAATTATGAATGGAAGAACGGATTGTTGCGTTAGAAAGGTAGTAACGTGATTAACTGTGATGTTGAGTTTAGGAAGAAAATTATAACCCTTACACATGACAACCCTTGAGCGGTCATTCTGGAGTGACGACCATGATTAAGAAAATACAGAATTTTTTTCATTGGAAGCAGATAACCAGGGATTTGAAAAATCATGTAAAGAATTGTGTTACTTGTCAATGAAGCAAACAACATCAGGCTGCCTACCTGGGATTACTTTAACCTCTAGCTATTCCTGAGAGATGTTGGTAAGAAATTACCATGGATTTTATGGAGGGCTTACTGAATTTCAAAGGAAAATCATCCATTGATGTGGTTGTGGACAGATTAAGCAAGTACTCACATTTCGTAGCTATCTGACATCCTTACATAACCTATAACATCGAACAAGTATTCATGGATCAGGTGCTCAAATTACACGGTATGCCAAAAGCAATAATAAGCAATCGCGACCCCTCTATTCTTAAGCAAATTATAGAAAGAAATGTTTTGTTTGTGAGGAGTGAAGTTAAAATTTTCAACTTCGTATCACCCGCAGACCACGGATGGGCATACAGAAGCATTTACAAAATGATAGAAACTTATCTTCAGTGTTTTTGTAGTGATAATCACAAAAATGTACAAATTGGTTGTCTATGGAAAAATGGTGGTGCAACACTACGTATCACTTGGCTACCAACACCGCCCATTTTGAAATTCTATACGAGCACCCGCCATCACTGCACGTACCTGTTTACACCAAAAAATAGGTTTGACCTATTTTTACTGTTTTAGGCCGAAAATCCGAAGCCCAAAAGAAAGCTCATAGTTCGAAGTCCAAAAGTAGTTCATTGATCTTGGCCCATCAGATTCCAGTGTCCAGCAGAGAAGGATGCAGTAGAGTTGGAGTTGGATTGGGAGTTTAGAAGTCCAAGATAAAAAGGAGATAAGATAATAAACTTAATAGACATCAGCCCAAACTCTATCTCTATCTGATAGGATAAAGTTTTATCCAAATCTTTATCTTTATCTAGAAAAATAAAATTTTATCAGGATTGCAAGTTGAATTGCAGTAGGAAACTCGTCATCGTTGACTATAAATAGAAGTTTTGAAGTATAAAGAAGGCTCTCCAACCTCTGACATATCAAAATCCTAGCATCCCAACAAACCTATTAGCTTAATTCTATTTTCGACAATTCTCTATTTTTTTCCCTAGCATTAGTCTTTCTTTTCAATTGTTCTCAGCAAATTTTTGATTTCTTAGTCATTGCGTTTTGTCGATTTGTTTATCAATAAAGCAAAGTTCTTTCTGTTAGACTTTTGCCTCTTTCTAGCAATACACAGTCGTTTTGATTTCAGTCAGATTACGAGGCGCAATCTTTTTCCTTGTTTCCTTAGTTTGGAAATACTTTAAATTCCTGGCATGCTCGCAAACCGAAACAAAGGGCTACGTGTTGTCCTTTAGTCAAAATAAAGGCCAAACATATTTTTGCACACCTGGTGGGACCCGCGCAATGACGAGAACAAGATCTAGTAAGAGTACTGACGTTTCCCTCAGTGGAGATGATGATATGGAAAACATTGCAACAGCAACACAGGAAGACCAACCTCAACCCGTTGAGTTAAGTCAAGCTAACAACATTGAGATCCTTTTACCAAAGGTTCTGGAGGCCATAGAGAAATCAATAGCTGAAACGCGCACTCTCTTGAACACCATGGGGAGTAATCAAAATGAGATTTTGGTTGTGGTCACTGGATCTACCATGCCAGAGAAAGAAAAAGGCATAGGTGGAGGAGAGTCAAGCAAGACGTTGCGTCAAGTTGAGTTGCAGGCTAGCAAGTTACTAGTGGCTACGAAAAATCAGCTAGTGGCATTCACGGTCACTCCAACTGGAGGTGAAGGGTCGTCAGCCAAGGCAGCCAAGTTAGGAGAAACTTCTCCCGTGAAGGTGATCGAGGGGCAGTCCACTAGGATTGACAGCCCCAATAAGGAGAAACAGCTGGTGACCACTTACCAGCCACCGCATAGAAGGGATGAGACACCGAGTGCTGCTATGCCTCTGGTGTCCATCAACCACAAGACCCCTGTTCAGTTTCATAGCCACACTGGACCAGCGACTCAACCCCACCTCCACGAAGAGGGAATGAGCTCAGGGGGCAATGGGAGTCTGATGACCAACCAGATGCAGGCACTCCCAAGGAGTACAAGTCACCAGGTTGTTCAGTAGCCGGTGACCATAGGCCAAGCAATACACGGACAAAACACTCAGGCGATCGATCATGTTTCCAGGGATGCACTTTGCGAGATCGCCCAAGAATTGTACGGCCCCGGCTTTAATCAGATTATCCGACCCGAATTTAGGAAACCTTATCCTGAATTCATAGACAGGGCAGCCTTTCCCAGGGGTGCAAAAATTCTAGATTTCACGTTCTTTTCTGGAGAAGACGGGCAGTCTTCCATCGAACACATAGCGAGGTTCACCACTCAGTGCTTGGAATTCGCTAGCTACGATAACTACCAATACCTGCTATTGAAATTGTTCCCAAATTCGTTAACTGGAGTTGCTTTCTCTTGGTACGTGTCACTGCCAAGAGACTCCGTGTTTGGTTGGGTAGATATGACGAGAGTCTTCTATGCTCAGTTTTGCAGAAGTGAGCCCGAAGTCAGTATCGCAGATTTATCCAGACTCACTCAGCGCGCCGGAGAGAGGGCAGATGACTTCATTGCCACGTTTAAAAGGATGAGAAACAAGTGCAGGATGAATATTTCAGAGACCGAGTTTGGGAAGATGGCACAAAAGGGTTTGGACCTGGAGCTGAGGAAAAAGTTTCAAGGGATGGACTTTAGAGACTTTTTCGAGTTGGCTATAAAGGTGACAGAATACGAGGAGCTACTTAAAGAAGACCATAAGCTCAAAAAGTAGGCCATGGGGACCTATTTCAAGGAAGTCCATAACACTGAAGTGGAGGTTGTTATAGCTGTCGTATCTAATATTGGAAGCATAGTATGCCCACACCTAGAAAAGATTCCTCTTGGAGTGTAACAAAATAGCGACAAGAGAGGGAGCAGGTGCACTTTCGATGTAAGTAATACATTGGAAATTTTCAATTATCTCATGAAAATTGATTTTATCTCTTTGCTGGAAGATCACGTTTTGCCTACCAAGGAGGAGATGAAGGCTAAAGACTATTACAAATACCATAACGCATGGACTCATTCTACCAACATGTGCTGGGCCTTCAGAAACGTGATTCAGGATCGCATCAACAGGAAAATTCTCAAGTTCCCAGAAAAGGCAATGCTCATTGACAAAAATCTATTCCCGGTGGGTCAGTGAACGTAGCAAGCATTGATATGAGAAGTTGGCTCAACCAAAAAAGGAGGCAAGAGCATACGAATCAAGTGTGGAGGCCTAAAGGGTGGAACATGTGGAAAAGGAAAGACCACCTCACCATTTCTTCTAAAAGGTGAGAGAGAATCAGTGCCCTGGAAAGATCGGTAGCTGGTTCACTAGAAATAACATGGAAGCCAGTGACCAGGTAGCCATCGACACTAGCGGTCACCCGAAATTTGTCAAGCCACCGATGCCCATGAAAGCTGGAGAGTGGATTCGGGTAGAAAGCAGGAGGAAGGATAAAAACGAAATACTTACTGCTGCTAAGAAAAATGCTAAAACAAAGAAAAGAAGGTTGCAGCGTAAGAAGTTGGCCGAGAGACTATTCCGAGAAAAAGAAGAACTGGAAACAAAACTTCAAGTTCAGACCATGGCTCACTTAGTGGAAAAACAATAGAAGCTTGATAAGGGGAAGAAGTTAGTCAACATGACCAAGCAGATGGTAGAGCACTGTAAAGGAGGAATTCGGAAGAATAAATTTAGAAGAAAGGCCACAGAGGTTGGTGTTATCGAGGACCAAGAAGAAAGTTATTTCAATGTCGGTGATGTCCCTGTTTATTACCTGGAAGCCACTTCAGTGTTGTTACCATCTATTTTTCGCCGTGTTGATCATAATGACGAGGCGAAAGACAGGCCGAGAGATGAAGGAAAAGTTGCGGCTGTAGAAGAAAAACAAAGTCTAGTGGAGAAATCCTCATAGAAAACGCAGGACACTGAAGAGAGCAAAGCTCTGACGTTCGATAAGTCGTTGATAGTGAATCACACTAAACCACTTTACATACTGGCTTATGTCAATGGAAAGCCGCTGAACAGAGTTTTGGTGGACAATGGAGCAGTTGTGAATGTGATTCCCTTGAAAGTGCTATTAGGACTTGGGAAAAGAGAAGAGGACATCATTGCTACAGACCTAGTAGTGACTGTAGTGACCGGGGGCGTAGCAAGGACTTTAGGAGTAGTTCCACTACAAATAACAGTGGGGAGTAAGACGTGTGTGTCTGCTTTCTTCGTAATCAACACTAACACGAGTTGCAAGTTACTTCTGGGCAGGGACTGGATTCACGCAAATATGTGTGTGCCGTCCTCTCTCCACCAATTTTTATTATTCTGGCATGGCGACAACATGGAAATGGTCAAGGCAAACAACAATCCTTTCAGCGCTGAAGTCAACTTGGTGGACGCCTGCTATCACCACGGAGATATCACACCAATTACCTTTGAGGGATCAGACAAAGAAGGCAGGCTCACGCTGATGAAGTTCACTAAAGATAAGCATTTGCTACTCCAAGCATATGGTACCAGTAAGAAGGACAAAAGCATCAGGCCACTGAGGCCGATGGAAGAAGACGTTGGCCAGCCAGGCCAATGACTGCTCGAGGAAGTAAAGAAGGGTGGCCAGTGGCTGCAAGGGTCACC
>JAOQMS010023835.1:0-15463 GCA_027563885.1 Erythroxylum longipes | reverse complement strand
CTACCGTTCATTTATCTTAAGTCATATAAGTGTCTCACAAATAATTGTTCTAGCCGTATAGGTAACGGGATGTTACAGCATATGCGAAAAGAAAGGTTTCTACAGCAAAGAAAGTCAAAACTTGATAGAAGGGGTGATGGATCATTCCAAGTGTTGGAAAGTATCAATGACATTGCATACAAGATAGACTTGCTGGTGTGTATAATGTTAGTGCTACTTTTAATGTTTTTGACTTATCTCCTTTTGAATTTGATTCAGATTCGAGCACGAATCCCTTTGAAGAGGGAGGGGATGATGTGAGCACGATCATGGGACTTTATAAACGAAATAGCACCAAAGATGAGCTAGTAATGCCGGAGCGACCAATAACAAGATCAAGAACTAAAAAGTTCAAAGAAATGCTTTAATCTTATATGGGCCTCATTGTAGATGGCATGGAATCTTAAAAGACAATAAGGGCTAATGACAAGATAACTAATCAAGTTGGGTGGAATGAGCAAGAAGACTTTCCTTTTTATTTAATTAATTATTTTACGTTAGAAACATAACTTTCGGCAACCCACTGCTTGTATTTTGGACTTGTTTAAAACTTTTAAGTTTAATGGGTTGTATTTTAAAAATATTAGTTTGGGCTTTAATTATTTTGGTGGGGGCCCATGTTTAAAAGTCATTTACGTAATTAAGGTTTCTTTCTTTTCAAGGGTTATAAATACACATAATAAACATTGTTTAGGGTTAGATTGGATGAATAACAAATTCTTAAGGGAGGATTTCTTGTCTTCTTCTATTACATTAAGAATATAATTCTTATCAAAGTAAACACTTGTGGGGAATTTCTATTTTTATTTTCAAATCAACTTTATCATATGCGTTTTTTTATGTATAATTGATTAGGGGTTCATTCGGGTTAGAGATTTCTTTTTGTTCGTGTTCTATCCAAAGTGCGTGTTTAAGGCATTTCTGATTCTTTAGGTCAAAATGAAATGGATAAAATTGGGTCGAGTCAATTCAAGTCAGGTCAAATCGGTTCAAATCGAGTCTTGTTGGGCTAATGGTTATTCCTGTCGAAAATTTTTCTACTCTCACTCCCTCTCTGTTTCTCTGACAAACAAAAAAGAAGATGAAAAAGAAGACGAACACAAAGAAAAAGATTATGCTACTACAATATTGTTTTTATTTTTTAGAATCAGTTAATATTAATTAATTAATTAATATTTTGCTGGCAAACAGTTGTAACTGATTTATGGGTTTGTTTTTTATTTTTTAGAAATCCAAGACAGGTTTCATGGATAGGGTTGAGGGAGAAATCAAAGTTGTTGTTAGAGTCCACCGGAGTCTTCATGGACAAGGATGGATTGTTGGTTTCAATTTCCACCGTCCTCAATTTTGGAGTTTTATTTATTCCAGCCACAACATTGCTGGACTCCATCTGCCTTGCGAGTTAGATTGCTTGTTCAGTATTAAGGAGAAGACCTGCTTTTAATTCAGATATGTTTCGTGGTAGCAATGTTATTGTCGTTGACTAAAGACCCTTTCAGCCACAACATTGCGTTTGGTTACTGTCTCCAATATGCAGAGACGAAACGAAACGAAAAATTAGAGACGGAACAGAACAAAAATTAGAGACAGTGAGTTGTTTGATTGTGATGGACAAAACAGAAAAAATTGTCTCCGTCTCGAAGACAAAAATGTGTTTAGTTATAGTGGACAGAACATAAAAACAGTGTCAATAACGAAAATACCGCTGCAGTATAATATGATTGAAATTATGTAATTCATTGATCATTTGATAATTGTATCAATATTTATTTTAAGTGTATTTGTAATATTTTAATTACGAAGAAATAATTACAATATAATTAATTAAATTATTATTATTACTTAATTAATTACATTATATTTAATAAAAATATTATTAGTAATTAAAATATAACTATTCATTAATTAAAATATAATTATTCATTAATTAAAATATTGTAATTAATTAATTAAAATATAATTATTCATTAATTAAAATATTGTAATTAATTACAATATAATTAATTAAAATATTATCAATAATTAATTAACTACCATATAGTTAATTAAAAATAATTCATTCATTGATTAAAATATTGTAATTAATAAATTAATTAAAATATAATAAATTACAATATTATTAATTAATTAAAATATAATTAATTAATTAATGAAAATATTATTAATTAATTAGTTACAATATAATTAGTTAAAATTAATTACAATATTTTAATTAATGAATAGATTGTAATTGTAATTAATCAATTAATTAAAATATGATAAATTTTTATTTCTCAATATTTTTAGAAACCAACCACTGTCAATGGTAATGGTAATCATTCCTTCCTCTTAACCAACCATCATAATTATAATGATAATATTCATTCCCATTCCTCACTATATTTATTCCCATTCCTATTACCATTCTTCTTTGCGAGCCAACCGCCCCCTCAATCTTAAAGTCCAAGTCTCCATTATATTTCTATGATATTGATCTTAAGGGCCATTTTGGGTGTGCAGGATCATTAACTAAGATAAAGTTTATCTTTTAATTTATAGTGATCTTAAAAACTTTATTAAAAAGTGTAGTTTGTCAAAGAAACAAACCCGAATCTCTAACATCTCCTAGATTATTATAACCTTTTATAATCTAAGATTAAGAAAATTTTAGATTTTATAAAGTGATAGCCTATTTTAAGAGATTTTATTAATCACAACGGTTGTGATTTGACTAAGCAAGCATGCTCACTTTATTAAATTGACATATCCTTGTTTAGCTTAAAATGTTGCATAAACATTTGTAACTCAAGTATTTGAACATTATGGAATGCTAATTTCAATTACTAATAATATGGATCCTATATTTGCTATCTCATCTTGATAGTACTTCTTCATGATTGGAAGAATCACTTTATACCTTTCTTCTATCTAGCATACAAAAACTAATGGTCAGATAAAAGTTGTCAATTTAATATTAAAATCTTATTTGCATTGAAATAGTGAGAGAATTCCTTAAACAGTGGTTGAAATGGTCACCTTTTGATAAGTATTGGTGTGATACTACATACCATTTAGGAATTTAATCATCACCTTTTGAGGCATCATACGAATTTATTATAGTAATTCATCTTCCTTACCCTATGAGGAGTTCAAAATTATTATATATGAATCAAGCCTTATTAGATAAGGAAATAACTTTTAATCTAGTTAAGTTCCATTCAAAGGGAACACATTATCTAATGAAGTAACTAGCTAATAGAAAAAGGGTGACAGGGAGTCTATTTGTAAGTAAAACAAAGTAATTAAGGTATAATCTTAGACATGAAACATCTTAGAGAATGTTGCAAATAATGAAGCAAAGGAAATCTCTTTAATCATCAATCTAGATGAGAATTGGGAATTGCAACAAAGCATGATTGTGGAGTGATAATTAGGGCACTTAAGGACCTATTTATATGCTTCTTATGGTTTCCAGCCTGAGATCTTTCTATCTTGTTGATGCTAGGGTAAGTGCTTTAATTAATGGTGGTAATTCATAATAGAAGATGTCATGGAATATTAAAAACTACTTGCCATCTATTTTCCAAACACCAATAAGGAGGACAAGGTCAATTGGTTAAGAAATTATTTAGGCTATTTCACTAAAATCATGTTTAGATCTATTCAAAAGATCTAGCCTTAAGGTTCCATAGGTCAAGCTTGTATATAATAAGTATCTAGCACCTAAGTCTTCCTTTGTGCTTTAGATAGTAGTGAGAGGAAGAGTGTCAACCATGAATCACTTAAGGGCTATTTTTGAATTATTAGCGAACCTTAATTACAGATTACGTGTATTCACTCCTAAGTCTATTAACCACTTTTTGTTACTTTTTAGCTTGATATTGAAAAATATCTTAAACAGATGTGGTATCTCCTGCCAAACTACTAAATGGGATCAAATTGTTCTTTGGGCTTCCAATCTAAAATAGCTAAAGAAGGATGATGTTACTCTTGTTTAGTTTTCCCTTGCTTGTTAGTATACAGTTTCTAAAAAAAAGATAGAGGGAAAGAAAGCTAAGGGTGCTTTACAACAAGAGCTCAAATGTCAACTTAGTGATCCAAAGGAATGTTACATGGAAAAGAAAACTAGCCATGATTAAAGGTTCTAACTTGGTGATATCAAGAGGACTTAAGGAAAACTAAAACCTTTAATCTGTATGATTATGTTTCCACTATTCCTACCCTATGAGTTTCATTAAGGTGTGATAAGTAATGATTCCCTGAGTTGGTGTATTAACTCCTGTAGTTTTGTAATAATCAACATTGTATTGTTTTTGGGACTATTTGTCTTATGTAAACTTTTGGCTAATGCCTAGTAATTCCATATTACACTTTACATACTACATTTTTAACAGTAAGATTTATAATTTTATAATTTATTTACATATTTGGTATTTTATTTGATTTTTAGTGTGGTCATAAGGAGTAAATACATCCACAAAGTCGAGAAAATGAAGAGCAGGATATTAGCGAAAGTGAATTTCTCATTTAGAATTATGTAGCCGTCATTTTTTTAGAGTACCTTTAAGCATAAGCTAATCTTTTTAGTCTCAATTTTGATAATAATTTTTAAAGTATATTTGATATGTATTAAATTTATTGATTGAACATAATTTCCATTGATATCTTAAAAATTTTTTAAGAATACCACCTCAACTTAAAAACAAAAGTCCTAAGTTAATTACATGGTATAGTGTTATGAGTTACAGATCATATTACAATAGGTATTCAACCACCCATAAATTTTTTAGCATATTCCCACAAATAGATCTAATATGTGCTTAATTGATTATGCATTTATTCTATAAAACTTAGTCTTTAAGGATATGAAATGCTTAAGACATTCATTTTTGTTCATATTTGTTTTTAGGTACAATTCAGAAGCGGAAGAGCTAAAGTGAGTCGAAAGCACTATGTTTAAGTTGTTTTTTGAAGATTCACACTCACTTGTCTTCATGGAGCAAGAATGAGAAGGATTAGAAAAGAGGAGAGAAGAAACTACTAAAAGGAATGGAGATTGGCACAAGTCATAGCCATAAGATGCATCTCACAGCCATGAAAAATTTTTCATGGCTGTGAGAGGTGTGTCATACCCATGACACACTTGTCATGGGTGTGACACTAGTTGCATGGGCGTGATAGCCCATGTCAATCTCACAGCCATGAGACACTACCAGCTCATAGAAAACCATACTTTTTCATATAAAAACAATGTTTTGTGACGACAGAGGCATGTTTCATTTAGGTAAAATGTCCAAAGTGGTGGAAGGCTCGATTTTGAAGAGAAGAAGGGGCAAAGCTCCAATCCTTTGAAGACCCATAAAGAGCTAGCTTCCTGACACCCATTCAGAGGTGACATCAATGCCGATGAACCCGGTTAAGCATAATTTTCATTGTGTTTGTTATTCTTACTCTCTTTAGGAATTGTTTAGGTTATACTTTGTTTAATCGATTTGGGTATTCATGTACGGATAATCGTATTCTCGTTATTGTTTGATTGTTTTTGGATGAACCCATAGCTAGAATTTCAATATAATCCATAATTGTTATATTTAAGATTCATTTGTAGTAACTAATGGTTCATAATCAGTAGGGATAACTTAACCGAGGTTAAATGACTGGAGAGTATGTGGTTTTTACCCTAATTAATCAGTTTTCTTAATTCATAATGTGATTCCCAATTGTATCTAGAGATTGTATCTTATGTTATTCAGTAGTTAGGTTTAATTAACGAGCTTCTTCTAATTCTCTTAATTAAACAATACTTAATGGAAAACTCAAGTTAATAGAGATTATCATTAACCTACAATTAATAGTCACTAAGAGAGGTTTAAGAACAAAAAATCAATGAAATATGTCTAATTAGGGTGTAGGCTGAGATTGAACTAAAGAACCAAGCTCCTAATGAATTCATCATGTTCATCATTTTTGTATGTTTTCTTTAATTTGTTTTCATTAGTTTAGTTTTATTTTATTTTGCTATTAAACCAATCAATCCCTTCCCTCTAAAAAAAAAAAACCTAAACACTGAGTATTTTCATTTCAAAAGCTTTACACAAACTCTCTATAGGATCGACCTAGACTAGGTCAAGTTTATTTTGCATAGCATTACAACAAGCTAAGGTCAATTTTGACGTCGTTGCTAGGGAATGGTGTTTTAGTTTTTTTTCTTGATTTTAATTGGTATTTTGTATATTTTCGTTTGTAATTAGTTCTTTTTAGTTATTTCTTAATCTTTTCACTTTTTTCTTGGTGTTTGTGATTTAAAAAAACCATTAACGGAAGTAATTTTTTTATAACTCATATTCCCAATCTTATAACGATGTTTGGAGTGATCATGCAAACTTTAGTTATGGATGGGATAATCAAAAAAATTACTTCCATGATAGTTTGTAGGAAGCACCACAATTCCCGTATAGATCGGAAGCTTCTTATTACAACTCATGTCCATCTTTAAAAGAACTAGTTAATGTTGTTGCTACTAGCACTTTACAATTTCAGTAGGAGGAAAGACAATTTTGGTCTAGCTTCCAAGATTTAGAGTGGCAGCAAAACTCAGGTACATTTCTAGAGAATCAGTTAATGTTGTTTCTTCTAATGCTTTACAATTACAACAGTTCTATAAGGTTATGATACAATTCCATCAAGATACAACATCTAAACTCTAGAACTTGGCAAGCTAGGTGGGATAGTTAGCAGAAGCTATTAATTTCCTAGCATCACAAAGTGAAGACAAGCAACCATATCAACCCAAGGTGTACCCAGTGGACGTTAGTGTAGAGAACTTACAGAGTGAAAAGGATCTTGAGAATCTTGAGAAAACCACTCAAGAAATTTCTTGTGTCGAACAATTGGAGGAGGAGCTCGAAACAAAAAATGATATACCTTTTAGCTTGAAGGCAAGTACTAAGTCCATAGTTATTTTTAAGACTAACTCTTTACCTTTACCTAATAGTTTAGAGAAGTTGAACAAAGAAGAAAAATGTGAAGAGACATTTGAGATCTTTCCAGAGTGCATAGACTTAGTAGAGATTGGAAGTTTGAAGATAGGGAAGACACTAGAGGTGAATGATCATCAACCTGAGCCCTATCCTAAAGAACCTCAAATGGAGGAAACATATTATCTGACACTTGAAGATCACAATTTTGTCATGTGAGGAAAGTATGGAGTCGAACCAGTGACACTAAACAAAGACGCTTTTTGGGATGCAACCCAAGGGAAGTAAATTTCTTTTCCTTTATATTTACACATTTAGTTCTTATATGCATGTGTGTTTTTAGTTGTTTGTTTTTAATTGTTTTAAGTTTTCAATCAAAATGAGAGAGAGAATAAACCAAACAAACATTTTCTTTTTTTTATTACTCCTAGGACTATATAGTCATGATAGAATGAATTTCCTAGATAATTTCATGGCAACTTTAGCATGTACTTTTGCTCTTGTGATTGGTCTATATGCATTATCTTTAAAAGAGTTAGTGACTAGTGGTAGACAAAAGCCAGTGAGGTTTTGAGCCTTATTAAACTTATATGTATATATATCAGTATTATTGTCTTTTTCTTATGTATGACCTTAACGACATGTACATCCTAACTTTGCTTTGATTTTCTATTCAAGACCACATTTTTATCACATGCATTAATATGAAAATGATTAGGCATTCTTTGTTTTTCCAAGATACATGAGCCAAATAGCCTACCAATCATTATGAATTTTCCTTTGTTAACCCCCTTTGAGCTTTATTATCGTCTTTTTGTACAAACCACATTACATGCTATTAAACTTAACCAAATGTCCTACCCAAACCATAAAGCTAGTGGAGCCTTTGTTGATTATTGATGATTGTAGGTGTGCAAAAGTATAAGTGTGGGGGTGTCTATATGTGTGGGATGGTTATAATTGTTGGGATGTCAATTTATATCTTATCATTGAATTTCCCATGTTGATGTAGCTTCTTTCAATTTTTATATGAAAAATGAAAAAAAAAAGAAAAAGAGAAAAGGGAAAGAAAAGAAAAATATATGTTTAAATAAAATTATCATGGAGGAAATGCATATGTGTTGCATAGTTATTTATGATCAGTCTTTCCTCCTAAAGTTATATTAAATGGGTTACTTGAGTATGTTAGATATGAGGTGGATGTTGCTTTCAATAATCACTCCTTATGGTTACAAAATCTTGTTTATGATTAATTTTTTTGAGTGATATATGCATGATGTGGTTTATGGTGAGAGAGTTTGAGTTTAAGGAGTAAAACATAGTTTTGGAATTTATCATGACTAATGGTACCCAGTTCTGAATGAATGTTAGTTTTTACGATTAATGTTGCATTGATTGTTACTTTTGTTTCACTAGCTTTTATGGCTTTCATGCTACTTGACCCAAATACATCTCACCTTAACCCTTGCCCACATTACAAGCCTGAAAAGTCCTTTGATTCATGATTATGCATGTGAACCTTAGTGTTTCACTAGCTTTGATGGCTTCCAGGCTACTTGACCCAAATATATCTCACCTTAACCCTTGCCTACTTACAAGTCTAAAATTCCTTTGATTTATTATTATGAATCTGAACCTTAGTGGTGGAGAAATGAAATAAATTGGAAAGTTGTGGAATTTCATGATTATGAATGGTATTCGAGTGTACCCAAAAACATATCCCAAGTCTACTATTAGATTGTTTAGTTTTTGAAGGTGATAAATGTTGATTGATTATGAGTATAAGTGTTGAATGTTGATTTCTTGAAGGTGATAAATGTTGATTGATTATGAGTATAAGCGTTGAATGTTGATTTCTTGCTATGGTTTTTGAAATTTATTTATCTTTACTTATGATTATGTATTCTTGGGAAAATATGGGAAATGAGTAAATGTTTTTGGGTCTATGATTTTGAATATGATATTTTACTTGAGGAGGATCAAAAGCTAAGTGTGGAGGAAATTGATATGTACTTAATTGATTATGCATTGATTCCATAACACTTAATGTTTAATGATATGAAATGCTTAAAACATTTAATTTAGTTTATATTTGTTTTTAGGTATAATTCTGAAGTGAAAAAGTTAAAGTGAGTCAAAAGCAATATGTTTGAGCCATTTTCTGAAGATCCACACTCACTTATCTTTATAAAGCAAGAACGAGAAGGATTAGAGCAAGAGCATACAAGAAAATACTAAAAGGAATGAAGATTAGCACAAGTTAAGTTCATAAGATGCATCTCACGACCATGAAAATTTTGTCATGGCCATAAGAGGTGTGTCATGACCATGACACACTTTTCATGGGCATGACCTATACAAGGTGCCTCACAGCCGTGAGGCACCACTTATGACCGTGAGACACTACCAACTCACCAAAAGCCCTACATTTTGGTATAAATTTGATGTTTTGTGACGGCAAAGGCATGTTTCGTTTGGGGAAAACATCCAGAGGGGGTGGAAGGCTAGGTTTTGAAGAGAAGGGGCAAAGCTTCAATCCCTTGGAGACCCATAGAGAGCTAGCTTCTCGACACCTATTCAGAGGTGACATTGATGCCAACGAACCTAACTAAGCATATTTTTCATTTTGCTTGTTATTCTTACTATCGTTAGGAATTGTTTAGGTTATCCTTTGTTTAATCAATTTGGGTATTCATGTATGGATAATCATATTGTTGTTATCATTCGGTTGTTTATGTATAAACCCACAGTAAGAATTTCAATATAATCCGTAATTGTTATATTTGAGATTCATTTATAACAACTAATATTTCGGAATCATTAGGGATAACTTAACCTAGGTTAAGTGACCCGAGTGCATGTGGTTGTTGCCTTGATTAATCAGTTTTCCTAATTCATAATGCAGCTGCCTAATTGAATCTAGAAAACCTATCCTAAGTAATTCGGTAGTTAGGTTTAATTAACGAGCTTCTCTTAATTAAACAATACCTAGGGGAAAACTCGGGTTAATAGAGCTTATCATTAACTAATGATTAACAGTTGTTATGAGAGATTTGAGAACAAAAAATCAATGAAGTATGTCTAACTAGTTGTAGGCTGAGATTGAATTAAAGAACTGGGTCCCTAACGAATTCATCACGTTCATCATTTTTACATGTTTTCTTTAATTTGTTTTCATTAGTTTAGTTTTATTTTATTTTGTTATTAAACCAATCTAACCCCCTAAAACCTAAACACCGATTATTGTTATTTCAAAAGCTTTACACATACTTTCTGTGGGATCAACCTAGACTAGTCATTGCTATAATTGTAGGTCTAGGTTATTTTACGTAACGTTACAACACGCTAAGATTAAAATCCATAAATGTATTATCTTTTGAAAATAGGAACACCCCTAACACAAAAGCATACCACCATCATAAGCTAAAAAGTTGCACATGGTGATAAATAATAGGCAAACTAGTCAATAGAAATAGAATTGGTAGATTAGTTAGGTTGAGACCAGTATAGTTGAATTCATGTAGGTTAATAATAGGTGTAGGTCAATAATGGGTCTTCTCTACTTTTTTTTAAACAAACAGTTTAAAGATATTGGTCGTAGTAACCATTTAACCATCTCCATAGATCAAATAACCAATCTAAGACAAACTAGTATAGTGACTTTTCTCTCTGTCATATGAGCCACATAGAATATGCCTTTTCTTTAATGTCATTTTAGGCTATAAATCCAAGCTCTATTCTTATCTTTCTCGTCAGAGCTTGTCTTTGATTGACATAGAGCATTGGGTAACTTAACACACTTCCATTTTACCTTTTCTCTTCTCTTGGATCGAGCCTATGGGCAAGACTAATGTATAAAATGAGAAATATGTAGCTATATAAGTTATTTTTCAAATTTAATATGTTATAAATTTTCCCTTCCCACAATTCTAGGTATCAAAAAGATAAAATAATATATTGAATGAATAAAATGCACAAAAGAATTGCATTATTACACTATATATCTTCTTGCAAATTAAGTAGAGTAAAAAATCACACTAGAAGTGGACAACTCCTAATAAAGAAAACTTGTATTACCACATGTTATATCACACCATAGTTCAAAATAATAGCTAAGAGGTAAGAATATCTATTCACCTATTTTAATGAGTGTATTATATTTAGGAATAAGAGGTTTTGTATTTTGATAACCAAATCTTAATTTACTGTATGGAAATGCTACATATCTAGTAAAACAAAATTGGAAGGATATGGTGTAGGATTGGTTTTGTTTGAGTCTATTATTCCAAATGTTTGGGTAAATAAGATAATTGGTATCTTTTCTTAAAGAGTGAGGTCAAGCCTTCAACAAAACAAATCCCCACCTTTAAACTTAGGATGATTTTGGACAAATCAAATAATCACAAAGTTACTACATATTGACAATCGGGACAAGAAAAATGACTATCCTATTATCCAAAACAAAATAAGCTACCCTACATACAAAGGTCTTCCTTTTTAATATATATAATTATCGATTTTACATATGTTTTTGTTTTGGGTTTTCTTTAATTTATGATCATATTTAACTTTTCTGCAAGAGGAAAGAATTATTATTAGTCGATCTGACTTTCTGTTTCTTTATTTTTTATAACAATAATTAAGCATTAATTTATAACCCACCAAGATCCAACATTTAGAATTTCATGTTGTACCACCCAAAGAGCAATATGAAATATACCACTATTGTACTAGTTTCAGGTACTGGATGGTACCATCATTTCTGTTGGTGTTGGCTAGTACCGACAATATCTGTAAAATGCCGAGATCAAAATTTAAAATTGAAAATTTTAAGGATTTAAATGGAAAAACTAATTACCCCCTCTCAACTCTACCTCTACCTCTGCCATGCTTACTTACTCGTCTCTCTCACGCTCTCGCTCTTCAATCTTAAGCTCTCCTCTTCTCTGTTTTGCTATTTTGCCCAATTTAGCTTTCCTCATCATCGACCCGTCATCACCATCTACTTCTTTGGTTCTTGGTTCTTAGATATGTTGTCATCCACCATCCACACAGCTTCTTGGTTCTTAGATCTACTCCTTTAGGTTGCTCACCGACTCCCCCTTCATTTATAGCTCTTCAACTGCACAAAGCTGCCTCATCCTTTTCTTCAATCGCCGATTGGTTCTCAGATTTATTATGGTTTTGTTTGATTGTGATTTGTATGGATAATTGATTTATAAATTGTTAGTTTATGTTGTACTTGGTCAATTCTTAGTCACTGGCCATAGGTGACTGAATTCCTTGGTAGATTAGGTGACTGTTTTTGGTTGGTGGATGATGGTAGGTGAATCACTAAATTGTGATTTATGAATTTGTGAGATTGTATTGTGTAGTGCTAATTACAAATTAGAAACTAAGGGTATACTATTATCTTGTATACATTGGCTTTTCATTTTATGCAACACTTTATTTAACAGTTAAAGTTTAATTTGTTTTTGGAAATTATTTATGCCAGTAACTCATTATATATCTTATTAACCAGATTTTGTAAGGACCGAAGGTGACTTTGCAAACTCAATTTGTTGAATTTATGTGTATATACTATTATTAAATATTAATGAGTTTCTGGGAATCACTTCATAAAGATATAAATGATAAATTCCTTTTTATTTTATTTTTTAAGATATTTTTATTTTAATAATCATTAAAATGAGATAAATTTTAAGTTTATTGAATTAATGTTTGAATTTTTATATTTTTATTATAAAATAACATTACAAATAAACAAAATTAAACTTTAGAAAGGAATATTTCTAATATGATAGTAGAATTACAAATGCATATTCATTATCCTATCTTATGTATAGTTAAATACATAATATAAAATTGTTCATGGGAACTAAAAACAGACACTTTAGATAATTTAATTTCTCATTGATTATATTTAAGTTAACCTAATGTAGTTAGATTTCTTTATGATTATATTAAAATAACTTTTACGATATGCCTTGATTTATGAGATTTAGGCATGTCAATGAGTCGAGCCGGGCCGAGGCAGGCTGGGATGGGCCAGCCAGTGGTCCGACCAGCTGACAGGCTATCCAGCCCGTGGCTCGGGCTATGGTCCTCCAGGCTGGGCTGGGCTGGCTTGCCCATTTATTTAAAAAAAAAGAATTCAAAACGACATCGTTTCGGAGAAAAGGGGCAGGCCACAGGCTGGCCCGTGGTTCGGCCAACCCAGGCCAAAAACGGGGCAGGCCGGGCTATAATTAACATCCTTGATGAGATTATACTCATTATGACAGGTTCCTTTCCTGATGACTAGGCGACCTACCCGACACCCCACGAAAATCCTCCAGTCGATTTCCAATCCAACTGGAAAGTTCCCCTGAAGCTAAACCTTTTCCCTTTTCTTCAAAATATTTTAACTCAATATAAAGACAAACAAGGGGGCAGTGGAAGTTTTTAAAAATAACCTTCATTAAAAATTTTGACAACATAACAACTGTTTTTTAATAAAACAAAAAATTTTAGGCTCCTGAAAAGCAATTCAAAACAATTTCATCCACTTAACCAAAGCACCACTGCTACTTTTGGACTTCAAGTCCATTCAAAAACAATCTCAAAGGTTCAACCACATTCATGCATTTAGTTAAAGAACATAACATTTATATATAACCATATTTTCACAAAACTAAGATTGAGGCATATTTACGAAGAAGATGAACTATATGTAGTGAAACATTCATAATCTATCTTTTCACAAAAGATGTTCAAAACATGTTCATAATTATGCAATACATGTAAAACAGATGCATAAACAAAACTATCTACAGAACCGTACGTGACAAAGGTCGCTACTCAAATGGTTGAGTCCCAGCTATTGATGTCCCTGAGCATGCACCTAGAAGGTTAAAATTTTTTAAAAATAGAAAATAAAGGGTGAGTTAAACGAGCTCGGTGAGTATTATGGTTTCTATTCAAAACATTTATACAAACATCAACCTCCATAAAGAACAAAGATAATTTCCTTTTCTTTTTAAGCAATAACCAATGTTTTGACATAACAAATTCATATAATCAATGCACATGTAAAACACAATTTGTTCCTCCTTTTTTATAAGGTAAACAAAGATGGCAATAGATAGTTTCATGAACTTTCTCTTTTAAAATTTTCTTTGCTATTTGGTACCATTAGGTGTAAGGCCACGAGGTTGGTTCTACACCGCTTGCCCATGCCTGGCTAACCTTTAGTAATGGATCTAGTTTTGCATCGCTTACCCGTACTAGGTTAACCGCTATAAACTGATTTTTATGGAGCTGGTTCTGCATCGCTTACCCATAACGGTGCTGACACTATATATAAATCAGTTATTACGAAGCTAGTTCTGCATCGCTTACCCATAACAGTACTATCACAATATATACTCCATACATGCAGAGGAAAGATCATAAGACATACCTACAGATATGACACCACCCACCATTAGTGACAAACGTCCCCCAGACACTGCCATGCACGTTAGGACATACTCTTATCGGTATAATCATATGTATAAGGAGACTTAACGGCATACCATAGGCTAAAAAACAATTCATACACAGGTGCACCATATTTCTATACCAATTCAATTCATGTTCAAATTCCATTGTTGTGCCAATTCAATGCATATACAATTTCGATTCGATGCCATCTATATATATATATATATATATCTCATAAAAATTAGCTTTCAAATTCAAGTAGCAACACCAATGAACTTATTCATAAACATACTTTTCAAGAGAAAATAGAACCCATTTTTCTTTCATAAAATTAGTTTAAAGATACACGCACAGATTTGTTGTTTATCGCCAAGCACGCTCATGTGTTGTAAGATTCTATTAAATAAAAAGAAAAGGAATCTTAATGATTTATTAGGCAGGATGGCGAAACAAACCAAGAAACACTCCATGTATTTGAAGCGCTCATAGATTAACCCTACAAATGAAATAAAAATAAATATTGAAAGAGTAAATATTCGTCCGCGAAGTTTTTTTAATGTTATTGGATTCCTAAACTTTAAGTAATATTATACCATTAAGTAAGAATGGTTTTTAATGTTATTGGATTCCTAAACTTTAAGTAATAATATACCATTAAGTAAGATTATACCATTCTGATAATCATATCCTAAAATAATAAAATCATTAATAATCATAAAATAAATAATTAATAATGATAAAATAAATAATAATAATAATAAATAAAGTAAATAAAGATTTGTGATAACATTATGTTATAAAAAAAATGAGAGTATTTAAAAATAATTAGATCTAAATATATAATAAACATCTAATTCTCTCTAAGTATATCCTATCTAAGAATATATAAATATTCTATCTATCTAAGTATATATAAATATTATATCTATTTATATATATAATCTAAAGAGATTAGTAAACTGATTAAATGAAAAGTTAAATGAATCCCACAATTGGTTATA